>PVJD01008978.1:0-67175 GCA_004026545.1 Mormoops blainvillei
TGATCTATGTTTATTGACTCAGTAGCAATAGAATTTTACCTAACTGTGAATCATGTTTTGTTTTCTATAGGTGACTGTTTTCTATTTGAAAGTGGAATCAGAAAAATCTTGTTTTTCATAGTCTGCCAGAGTAACCAAACTTCTCTTGATTGGGTGCTTTTAAGAAGAATGAGGTGAGGGAAGAAATATTTGGGTGGTAAACCTCAATTTCCAAATCCCACTTCTCAGGTTTCAACCGTGCAGGAAGTCAGTGATTACATTTCTGATCCTGATGGCCTTCTCGTTCCTGACTCATCTCAGATGATGCTATAAGAAAACCACGGCTCTGGTGAATGGACCTATAATTTATTTCTTGGATTTAGTAGTGTATGAGTTGGGATTCTTTGAGCACTAATGGCCCTAAAAAGGATAATTCCTAATTGCAAACTATTTAGTCTATATTCAGTTTGGAAACCTGGGAATGTTGAGATATGCAGCTGCTTAACAAGCCAGTCTATTCATATTCCCAGAGTGCCTGCTGACGCCTCTGATTTGGCTCAGATAATGTACAAGCTTATGCAACTCTTGTAGAGGTATTGAACAACAAAGCAGTAAATCACATGGCTTGGTCAGCTCTGCTTTATGGTTTTTAGTAATTCTTCAAACATTTGTACTGAGGACACACAAATGAATGTGATACTGTCTCTGTTCTCTGGGGGCTCAAGGGGAAACAGTGCCTTTGTTAGAAAAATATGGTAGTTACAACAGGAAACAACCATTTACCCATCTATCCACCCACCCATTGATTCAATAAATAATAATGAAACGTGTATACAAATGAGGCGCCAACCTAAGTATAAGTGATTCAACAATGGACAATACAGATGCTCCCTGTCCTCTTAGACATGTTAAAACTCATGACAGTGATAAATAATTAAATATAAATTAATAGTATATTGTGATAAATATCAGATAAGGAAACCACTTCTAATACATTGTGATACATTGAATATAAGTAAAAGGGATAGAGTAATAAAGGTAAAATACTCAATTCAGAAGTGATTTTTTTTTGTCTGACACTCTAAAGATTGAAGTCCTGAGCAGAACATAATTTTAATCAAATGAGGCCATATGAGAGGATTTTTACCTTAGATATTTCTTTGATTATATGAATTTGTACAAAAGCAATTAGGAGTACAGAGAGAAACAGCAACAGAAATGTAGTTGATGTCCTAAATGGAAGAAAGCCTGTATATTAGGCTTTGGACTTTGAGTAATTGCAGACACAAAAGCTAAGAGATTTTTATGATGAGCATATTCCTGACAACAGGAAACAGAAAAAAACCCCAAAACAAAACAAAACAAAACAACGACAACAACAAAATCCCTACCTAGATGTAGAACACATGATGGAGATACAGATTTGGACTTAGACAAGGACAGGGCTTCTCTTTGAAGTGGCCTTGGCTAAGGACCTCACCAATGTCCTAGAGAGGAGGGCATTTATATCTGCAATTATTTATATTATATTGAACATATTTCTGTTTAGATAAGTAATTGATATTCAATTCATTTAATCATAGGAGGTTGTATTTCCTTAAACATTGTCTCATTTTCCTCATCAGGTCCTGAGTTTAAAAAACTTTTTTTCTTATTATTGTGAAGTACCTCAGTCATATGGAACCAACCAACACTACTGTCCTAGTACCTCAAGAAGGGAGCTCTGTAAAAAGCCCTCATTCAATTTTGGTACAAGGCCCTGAACACTGAGGATAAAGCATCTGCAAAATCAAGGGCTCCCATGGCTACTTGTATATCGTAAATGCTCAAGGAGCCTGAAGAAATAATGTGTCCTATCACGGGAGATTCTGACTTAGTAGGTCTGGGGGAAATAGCTAGGAATATGTTTTTAAAAAGGTTTTTCAGGCCCTGACTGGGTAGCTTAGTTGGTTAGGGTATTGTCCTGGAATGCCAAGATTGCGCTGGGTTTGGTCTCCTGTCAGGGCACATACAGGAATCAACCACTGAATGGATAAATAACTGGAACAACAAATTGATGTTTCTCTCTCTCTTTCTGTGTCTCTCAAATTAATAAATTTTTAAAAAGCTTTCTCAGTTGATTCTGATGCACCTAGACAGCCATAGAGTTGCTGTTCAGAACTATTGTCGGTTAACTCTATGATTTCTTATTTCTTTCTACTTTGTGGTGGATCACAAATATTAAAATTTAGAAATAGATTTACATCAATAGCAAGGCAAAATTATAATATTCTTTCTTTGCCCCACACTCTTCTTTCATCTTTTCCACATTCTTCATTGAATAATAAAATTGGTAGATACATTGTCCAGACCCTGCTTTGAGATAAGAGAAAATAAATAACTAAACCATTTAGATAAATCCCTAACTTATTTAGCCCAATAAGTTTTCCCGAAGAGTCTTGGTGTCAGGAAACAATTCACAAGTAGGAATACTTTACAATGAATAAAACATGGGTGAAAAAAGATGTAGGACAGAACAGTTGGCAATCGGATGAAATCTACACAATGTCCAGGTGGCTTTTTCAGACCTTGCTTTTCTTGCCTCTGGTGTGCTCTTGTAGTGTGCTTTGCCTCACCCCATGACTCAGGACTCAGCTTCTATGACCTGGCAACCTCACTGTGGCCCTTTGTTTTGGCAGTTGGTGGTGGCTTTCCTTCTTGGGCTGGGACCTCATCTGGGCAGTACCCTGTCAACTTGGATTTAGCCAGTCAGCCTCCTTCGCTCTCTTCTGGCTTTCTTGTGCCTTGGCTCCTTCCCTAGCAAATGGCCTGTTGGAATTACAGTACCTGATCAGTTTTTTCCAGTGTTTGGTCAACTTGATGGCCAAATAATTTCTTCCTTGTGTTTAGCTGAGATTTCTTGTCATAGTGTAAGCATTAACTCCTTATCTGGTCTTCTGAGGACCAATAACTTCTTAGGACCCATTTTCCATTCCTTTAATCTTCTCTTTCATTCATCTCTAAACTACCACTCTTTTTTTCTTAAATAAATTAATAATTATAAATCCCTTTGAATAGTGCCTGGTATAGAATAAATATGTGTTATTATTTTGTTTACATCCTTTAATAGTATGTGAACAGAGGTAGACTTACTTCTCTAATAAGTGATTTCTCTAAAGGAGAATGGGGATGGGATTACTGTAATGTTCCTTTACTGCACTGCAGTGACGTGCTGCCTTCTGCTTTCCTCCCTCAGGTCCGCCTCACTCACCTAAACTGCTAACTTTGAATTTGTTTTCAGTGACAGTGATCTCCGTGCTATTTTTCTCCTTTATTTGTCACCGATGGGTACTTTTTCCTTTTGTTAAATTGTGTATATGTTTTGGAAATAACTTAATTGTGATAAGAAGCATATAGATATATTTTCCATTTTCATTTTCTGTAAACATTGCTTATTGTGCAATAATTTGTTTATGACAGAAAGTTATGGTCAAGTAGACTCATACACATTTACATTGCACAGAAGCATTGTTTGTAGAACAGCAAACACTTTAAATTTCATTCTCCCTAGGTCATTTTACAGGCAGGGGTAAAATTTCCCCCTAAAGTATGATCAGTAAGTTTTCCTTGAAATAATTTTGAGGGTGTGATAGGAAATGTCCTATGGAGACCTCTTACTATAATACTAGATTTCAGTATAGATAGAAGACCTGCTGTAATTTTGGCAATAGTCAAAGTAGGTATCTGAGGTTGGCTGGTTAATTGATAAAGTCTGCTAAAGTAGGAAATTAAAATATAGGTGTTCATATACATATACATCTTTCTTTAAAAAGACTTTATTTATTTATTTTTAGAGAGAGGGGAGGAAGGGAGAAAGAGAGGGAGAGAAACATCAATGTGTGGTTGCCCCTCTTGAACCCCCTACTGGGGACCTGGCCTGCAACCCAGGCGTGTGCCTTGATTGGGGAATTGAACCTGCGACCCTTTGATTCGCAGGCCAGCATTCAATCCACTGAACTACACCAGCCAGGGCATTATACATATATATCTTAAACTTTCAGTTTACCTTATTTTTAATTATATTTTATTGATTATGCTATTACAGTTGTCTCAAATTTCCCCCTTTGCCCCCTTCCACCTGTGTCCCACACTCCCTCAGACCATCCCCACACCATGTCCATGGGTCATACATATAAGTACTTTGGCTACTCCATGGCTACTCTGTACTAGCTATTTGTAATTAATCCTCTCACCTCTTCACCCATCCCCCACAGCCCCCTCCCATTGGGCAACCATCAAAACCCTCACTGTATCCATGATTCTGTCTCTATTCTTTCTGCTTGCTTAGTTTGTTTTTGGATTCAGTTTTGATAGATATGTATTTATTACCTTTTTATTGTTCATAGTTTTGATCTTCTTTTTCCTAAATAAGTTCCATTAACATTTCATATAATAATGGTTTGGTGATGATGAATTCCTTTAGGTTTTTTTTTGTCTGGGAAGCTCTTTATCTGACCTTCAATTGTATATGATGGCTTTGCTGGGTAGAGCAATCTTTCTGTAGGTCCCTGCTTTTCATTGCTTTGAATATCTCTTGCCAATCCTTGCTAGCCTGCAAAGCTTCTTTCGAGAAATCAGCGGACATTCTTATGGGAAGTCCCCTGTAGGTTAACTATCTGCTTTTCTCTTGCTGCTTTTAAAATTCTCTCTTTATCTTTAACCTTTGGCATTTTAATTATGATGTGTCTTGGTGCAGTCCTCTTTGGGTCCAACTTGTTTGGGACTCTCTGTGCTTCCTGGACTTGCATGTTTATTTCCTTCACCGAATTAGGGAAGTTTTCTTTCATTGTTTTTTGAAATAGATTTCCAACTTTTTGCTCTTTCTTTTCTCCTTCTGGCACCCCTATGACGCAAATGTTGGAATGCCTGAAGTTGTCCCAGAGGCTGCTTACACTATCCTCATTTTTTTGGATCCTTTTTTCTTCTTGTTCTGATTGGTTGTTTTTTGCTTTCTTATGTTCCAAATCCTTGATTTGCATTCTTGGCTTTATCCACTCTACTGTTGTTTCCCTGTAAATTGTTCTTTATTTCAATTAGTGTATTCTTCATTTCTGACTGGATCTTTTTTATGCTGCTGAGGTCCTAATTTCCTTGAGCATGCTTATGACCAGTGTTTTGAACTCTGCATCTGATAGATTGCTTATCTCCATTTTGTTTAGTTGTTTTTCTGGAGTTTTTATCTGTTCTTTCATTTGGGCCATATTTCTTTGTCTCCTCATTTCAGCAGCCTCCCTGCATTTATTTCTATGTACTAGGAAGAACTGCTATGATTCCCTGTCTTGGTGGTGTGGCCTAAAGTGTAGGTGTCCTTCAGAGTCCAGTGGCACAGCTTCCCCTATCACCGAAGCTGGGTACTCTAGGAGCACCTTTTGTGTGGGCTGATTATACCCTCCCCTTGTAATTGATCCTTGGCTACTGTGGGCAGGTCAATGGGAGGGATTTACTGAGGCCAGTCAGCTGCAAGGACTGGCTATGACCACTGACCACCAATCTCTGCCCTCTGTGGAGTATCAGCTGTGCAGGGACAGGGTGGTGGTGCTCTGACATGGTCTGTAGCTGTCCACAGGTTTCACAGGCTCTGGAGTTTCCCAGGTTGTATAGGCCAAGATCAGCCCACACCTGTGTTCTGCTTGGGGCTACCCTGCCTGAGCTATAAAGCAGTCTGAGGTGGCTGGCTGCTGCTTATTCTGGGCTTGGAGATTTCCAGGCAAAGCCAAGCTGTGAGCCTAGGCTGGCTGCTGCTAGCGCTGGGCCTGGATCACTTAGCAAGAGATACTAGAGCTGGTGGCTCACTGAGGCCAGCTTTTGCTTGTTTGACAGGATTTAGAAAGTTGTGAAGCATGAGCCATTCATATGGAAAAGTCACGGTTAACAGTTTGGGTGGGCCCATAAGTTGGGTGGGACAGAGTCTCAGGGGATCTCCAGGTCAGGGCAAGCAGTGTTAGCCAGGTTGATGGAATCTCAGGTATGGCATTGCCTGCTGGTTCTGTGGCTCTTCGGGGCAAGACCTCAAAAAAGGGACAGTGACCTCTGCCTACCTTTCTGCCTGAGAGAAGGCTGTTGCCCAGCTCCTGCCTTGATCCCACACACTTCAGTTCCTCCCTGTATGCCACTGGTACCTTTCAAGCTGCCATCCCAGTGCTGGAGTTCAGAGGGAGTAAGTCTAAGTAAGGCCATGTATGAGTTCTTTAAGGACCACTGCTTCGGACTGCAGAAGTTTCTTCCACTGACTCAATACCTGCTCGTTTCTGCAGCCAGAAGTTATGGGGACTTATTTTCCTGGTACTGTAACCCTGGGCTGGGAGGCCTCATGTAGAGTTGGGACTCCTCGCTCCTGAGGTAGCCCTCCTGAATTTTTGTCCACCACACATGGATATGGGAGCAGCCAGTTCCATGCCTGTGCCCCTCCTCCCAGTCTAATCAATGTAGCTTCTTTAATTCCATGGTTGTCTGACTTCCATTCAACTCGATTTCTCACAGTTCTGAGTGAGGGTTTCCTATATTTTAGTTGTAATTTAGATGTGGTTGTGTGAGGATGCGAGCTGTGTTTATCTATGTCACCATCTTCTAAACTTTCAGTTTAAACCTAAAATTCATGGATTATTTTTTACTGTGAGGTCCTGTTTTTCTTTGCTATGAGATCATTGTTTGGCGTTTCATGTCCTCATTCTTATACGAACCACTCTCGTCATGCATCATTTACAACATCCAGTTTCAATTTCTTTAAAGTGGTGCAAGATCTTAAAAACACTTGTAAAGTAAACTGTGTGTAGTCTCTGTCTAGGCTAGAGTTTTAATATAATTTTCTTCCCATCTTTTATAGTTGCCTTACCCACACCAAATGGGCAGCAATTTTTAAAGCAACTTACTTTTGAGTTTTTTGAGACATTTGACTAAATTTTTATAGAAACACGTTTTCTTTTTACCTTTATATTTCACCATTTTACAGAATATTTAATATAATTACATAATTCTAATAACAAATACAATGGGCATGAGCATACCTGGCAAGGAAGACAAGTGATTCTTTATAGCTCAGCTGACAGGCCCAGAAGCTCAGGGGCTGCTGGAGGACAATCGACCCTTGGCCGTCAGTGGGTTTTAAAGATGGACACAGATTGTTAGATGGAACAACGTGTTCCAGTTTGTGCCTATCGTCCTGGCTGAATTGTTAAGAGCACCCTTTTCACTCTTCAAGAGGTCCCGGGTAATAAATTCTGTGATCGCCCTAGTGTTGGTTAACCCAGCTAGTCTGGTTAACTGGAAGTAAAAGAGTTTCTTCTGAATTTGGTTAAGGTTTCATTATATATGACTTGACAATGCCATAATTCCTTGCCAACTGGTTGTTAGGATTGGAGTCATCAAGAAGTTAGAGTTCTTGATTAAGACTGGGAATGGGGCCAGGGTCACTGGGTAGCCCAGGAGGCCACTGAGGGACTGTGATTGAGGGCTTTCCAGGTAATTCTGCTGCAGTGCAGCTCTCTGGCTTCTGCTGGGTATACTGGCTCATTCAGGCAGGTGGGTATTAGATACAGGTCATTTTCTGAAACACCAAAGTTGACTTTCATTGACATGGAAATCACAAATACATCATCTTCCTGTGGGGTGTGTGTGTGTGTGTGTGTGTGTGTGTGTGTGTGTGTTCAGTGGTAAAGGTGGTTAACTGAAAATTGTTAAAATAAAAATGTCTCTCTTTACCTTCTGGCAGTGTTTCTAGGGCTGGGTCTCCTCTCTCTCTTGGTTCTCTCCCACGCTGCCTCTTTCTCATCTGGTTCAGGATCCTTGATAAGATACTGAGCAGCAGTGTGTCCTGTCTGCAGAGAACCAACCCTGCTCCACCTAGCCAAGTGATCCCGGAGGACCACTGCCCACCTCCCCAATTCCGCATTTCCTCCTCCTTTCACAGGCACTCACCTTTTTTTTGCTGCATGACTTTTATGTTGGTTTCTGTGCTGGAGGACCACTCCAAAGCTACAGTCCCAGAATGGATTAAGCCTGGAGTAGGTTCTAGGCCCTGGCATCTGGAGATCTGACTCTCAGCTATGTAATCTTCTGTGTGGTCTGTAATTGAGTGCTGAACTTTGCGTGGGGACATGAGAGCCAATGTAGAAACATTCATGGACCTGAAAATGGCTATTGCATTAATGCTTTTTAACACTTAGGCTCAATTTCAAATTGGCCAGTAACTGAGTATTACCTAGGTACAGTACTAGTTACTTTTATAAATACTAGAACATATAATACTTACAAAAACACTTTGAGTTAATATTATACACACACACCTATACCATGCATGTACACACATATTTTTAAAAAAAACAGATAAAGATATTAAAGCCCAGAAGTTATAAAGAAACTTGCTCACGATCACAAAAACAGCAAACGTGGACTAGGATAAGCACTCGATGCCTTTGACTTGGCATCTCCTTTGTCCCAGTAAACCTTACTGTCCCTCTTCTGTAACGGCTTGTTCAGAGATTTGCTATTCACATACTGTAAGTAAAGAGATTAATGTTATGGCACCCAGACTTTCAAAAACATCATAAAACCTGTTATTTAAATGCAGTACTGTGAGGAACCTCAAAATATAAAGTGGTGAAATGCAGAGCTGGTCTGAGCAGGTGGAGGCTGTCTGCGGTCGTCCCCGTTACTTCCCTACCTCCCGTCCCTGCAGGCTCTCAGAGTTGGTTGAGGAGCACAGTTTAACAACTCTGGATTACTGTATTCACACATCCATTTACTTTGAACAGCTCAAAAGTGCATGCAGCGAGAGAGCACCGTCTTTCCAGGGTCAGCCAGCGCTGACTTCTGTCCCTGGAAGCAATGAGATGACTCCTCTTCCATGATCACCTGGTGATTCCCTATCTGTGTATAAGCAAATGCGCATCTATTTGTTTTTCACTCTTTTTGCTGAACAAATTTGCATTTATGATCATGTTCACTTTCCCATTTACCCTTTGAAATCCCAAATGCCCAAAACAACTCTTTATTCAGGTACTTTGATATGTGGTGGCTGTTCAGTTTGGTGACCAACCAGCCCAATTTGCCTAAGGCCGAGGGGTTTCCTGGGACACCAGACTTGCATTGCTGAAACTGTAATAGTCCCAGGCAAACAAGGGTATTTGGCCATGAAGCCACAAGGTCACAAGAACTGGCCCTTGAAGACCACTCTTCAAGGCACCAAAAACCACTACTTAACACAATCTAGGTCAGTTGGTTTCTGGTTACTGTGATTGGGTGAACTGCAGGTAGTTTAAGGAGTCTAGTTAACACTGCTCCCTTATTCCTGGCCCTGAACTTGATCTGAAAATCAATAACAAGACCATTTCAAGGAGATAAATAAACAAACAAACAATGCCTTTTTGTTTTTAAAGTGTTGTTAGATTATTGGCATTATCTCTTTTTTTCGATCTATTTTTGAGGTAAATTAATAGATACAGCAATTTTTAAGATTACCTAATAGAGAAGTGTGTTTTTATATTTTTTCCTATGGATTTTGTTTATCCTTTATCATTTTTCTTTGTTGGGCATAAATATATAAGAGTTGGCTAAAGAGAATCAGCTCTTATTAGTTGCAAAGTATAGTAAATTGTATTATCTGACAGTGTGATTAAATGGGGGAAAATCTCTGGAGTTGTTTAGGGATAGCGGAACATTGGAAAGGTCCCTTAAACTCTTAGAGTCTCAGCGTCTTTATTGCCTCAATGGAAGTAATTACACCTGCCCAACAGGATTAGCATGACATGTTAAAGCATTTGGCAAAATGCATTTTGCTTGATAAATGTTAGCTTTCCTCCCTGGCATGATCAAAGTTCTGCTTAATCAAGTATTCTCATTAGAAGAAAGTTATTAATATGTAAAGAATAAAGTATGTTTACCATTAAAATACACCAAAAAGGCATACGGGCATGAGGAAACTTTCTGGGTGAT
This sequence comes from Mormoops blainvillei, assembly GCA_004026545.1. Lineage (NCBI taxonomy): Eukaryota > Metazoa > Chordata > Mammalia > Chiroptera > Mormoopidae > Mormoops > Mormoops blainvillei. The sequence goes on from PVJD01008978.1 coordinate 9,949, forward strand.
GGAAATATTCTATATTTTGATCTGGAGACTGGCAACGTGGGGGTTTACATATGTAAATATTCACCAAGCTGTATACGTCAGGTGTATATATTTTACTATATGTAATACGATATTTAATATCAGAGTGTTTTAGTAATCAAAGTACTAGCTAAGCCTGATATTGTAATTCATACTATAGCTGACCCTTGAGCAACACAGGGCTCAGGGGCACTGACCTCCTTGCACAGCTAAAAATCCATGTATAACTTTTCACTTGTCCAAAACTTAGCTACTAATAACCTACTATTGACTGGAAGCTTTACTAATAATATACACAGTTGATTAACACATATTTTGTATGTTATATGTATTATATACTATATTCTTAAAATAAAGTAAGCTGGAGAAAAAATGTTATTAAAATCATCTGGAAGAGAAAATACATTTACAGAAATACATATACTGAGAAAATTCATGTATAAATGGACTCATGCAGTTCAAGCCTTTGTTGTTCAAGAGTCAGTGAACATTATTTATGTGCCTATATTTAACATTTACAGAGTCATAGATGCTACTGTGTTTTGTGCGCAGTTGGGAAGAGGGATGCTCACTCAAGGTTTAAATCAGTTGTGTTTTGTGTTCTTTGAGTAATGTATTGTAAAATATTACTTCTTTCCCTTTTTTTATTTGGCTTCTGGGGAAGCCTCAGCCGACCACATTTTACAGTAGTTCAGTTACCATCCAATATTTGAATTCAAGGAAGGCAGCCAAAGTCTCTACTACATGGTGCAATGGCCTTATAAATGATTTTGGAACATGAATTTGGAAAAAGACTTTGGGCACTAAGCCTACACAGAACTCATTCATAGACTCCTGGTGGCAATACTTAGCACAGAGCAACTGGCTTAAAAAAGAGAAAAAACACTAATGTTTTGCAACTAATTTTTACATTGTACCATTTATTATAATCTTTCTCTTTCTCTTTGCGTTTAAGGGAGTCATGTCATCATCCATTTCCAGAAACGGTTTGGATAACTTCTTGGAAACCCTTCCCACGCATTTGTATTTTGGTATCTTTCCATTATTTCCCACTCAGGCAGACTGACCGCAGGGACACTGGGAGACTCTCAGTCTCTGGAATGCACCAGCCTCCTACTTTCACATGCCGGGGGCACACGTGGGATCCTCTAGAGAGGAAAGGGGGGAGCTGTGACAGGGAGAAGCAGCTAAATATAGGATTTGGCTCAACTGAGGGAAAAATACAACCACCACCACCACCACCACCACCTTGTATCAGGGGGAGTAAGAGGTTTCAGGGGAACTGCCTGAGATCATCTCATGATATACAGTGCCCAGTTCTCTGGTTGATGGTGACAGGTGATCTCAGAATGGTAGCTGAGCAGCCGGCCCAGAGAGCAGCCATTCTATATTGTAACAGAAAAGTGGAAGCTCTGAAGAGGCTGTGGTATCTCTAAAAATATATGAAACTGAGAGATGTGTTTCAATCTATTAAAAAGAGGTTTTCCTTTTGGTACAGAGTCTGCAGATGAATTAGTGATAACTGAAAAATTAAGCCAAGGGGAGAAAAAAAGATGACTGATTCTAAGAAAAATTAAAAGTTTATGATAAAAGCTATAGAAAAATTATATGATGCAGTGGTGAATAAATATTATATAGTCATAATAATGTAATACTGAATATTGACTTAATTCAAAGAGTTATATTTGGAAAGATGAGAGCGGAAATGCAGGAGGTGTGTGCTCTGTGTGTGTTATGTGAATGTGTGTTGAATTATATGAAATCTAATTTGTCATTTTCAACCATATGGAGTCAACAGATAACATCTAAATTGAAAAATCAAGACCTAGCAGTATAAGCACGCTATTGAGAAATATGGAGGCAAGAAAGAGCCGTAAGAATTGAAAGTAATTGCCCTCAGGAAACAGAAAATAAGAATGTAACTTTGATCATTGAAATTCAGTTAAAAATTAACCAAAATTTATCCTAAGTTATTTCTGCTAATTCAGCCATTAAAATTAAAGCCTTTCTTGAAGAAATTAAAGTAAACAGAGAAGCAGGGCAGCCAACAGGTAAGAATTTTCACCGAGAGTGGAAACCAGAGCCCAGAGTTCTTACACCATTAATTAAAGCTGTTGGTGCAGAGGCATCTCAAAATGGGCTCTGGCAAGAATAGGAAGGGCTGGAAAGTGCCTTTTACAATATGCTACTTTTCTTCCGGAGGCTGTTGAAGATTTGAATCTGCAAAAAAGCACCTCCTTCGATCCCGAGAGCTTGAGAATATGATCAGAGTGGCAAATAATGGCCAAAAGGTTTGCTCTGTGGTGTCGATACCACCAGGGCTTCCACTGAGCTGTTACCTCTCTACACCCTTCCCACCCCCGCTGCAGAGTTACCTGTAATGGATTATAACTACGCTCCCATAACGTCCTGAATTCCAGATTTTTGCAGGGCCCACCCCTGACTACGCCAGAATGCTTCGTAGGCAATGCAGAATCATTCTTGCTCCCTTCTGTGATCTCCTCCTATCAAAGGCTAGAGGACTAGGAGCTACATTTTGAGAATCCCTTGCCAGTAGTGTTCCCAGTTCTATTTTGTCAATGGGAGGCACCTGTGAGAGATGTGGAGGCAGGACTGATCCATATTGTCCCTCCAGCAGTCAGCGGGGGTTGGGGGTGGTGGATGGTGGTAGATGTGAAAGGCTTTACTGGATGTGAGATTTTGCAGCAACCTCTAGATAATACCCTGGGGATAATCTGTTGTGGTACATAGGCAGCCACAATCGCTGGTGGTAATTACCTGGCATTTAAGCAACTTTTTGATTCTCTGAAAGCAGCAGCAAACTTGAGAGCTAGTGATGTTTCCACCTAAACCTCGGATTCACAAAGACTTGGATCTGAATCTTGACTCTTCCTTTTGAGAAACTGTAACCCCACACTAGGTTTTTTAAGTCTTGACTTAATTTTTTCAACCGTACAATAAGGATCACATCACTTATCTCATAGGCTATGAGGAATAGATATAATACATGTAAAAATGCTCAGCAGACCTGTCACAAGAGCAGGTACTCAGTAGATGGTAGAGCTGTTGCTATTATTTTATCCTTTGCCACCTGCCACTGTTGTTGTTTGTGCTATAGCTGCTGGGCAATCACAAGGCGAGAAACCCATGTTCAGTGTGCTGGACCGAGCAGCTGGGATGGCTTGCCGACTCCTCCTTCCATGGACTTCCCTTTTACATCCAGGATGCCCATACCTTCCCTTCTCTGCCTCTGAGCGTAAGCCTGAGCCTGCTAGCTATCCACCCAGACCTGCCTGGGTGTAGGAAACCAGTCCTGATCAAATCGACTTGGTATGTGTGTTTTGCTTTTTTCTTTTTCCCAGTTTGCTTCTTTCCGTAACCTAGGGAGTTCAGTCACCCCTACCTCTTTCTCCAAGCAATGAGCTGACATTTCATTGACATCCTTGGCTCTTCTACTTTTGGGGGACCAGTCATTCCCTCCTTCTCACCTGCAGTCTCCATGCTTGAGATAGATTCGTTCTTACACCTTTGGGGGCTTTCACAATAAATCCCATTGCACAGCGAAACACATTCTAGGTGAAGTTATAGAATTCTTGATTTTCCGAATTTCTTTCCCAGCCCCCTTTTATGTGTAAAACTCCAGATGTTCCAGCTGATGAGTCCTATAAGTGATTTTTCTCCCTCATTGATTTAAAAAATTGTACCCTTTTGCTACAGAGCACATGATCAAGCACTTTAAAATATATAATTAATTAAAGTGTTTACTGAAACTGACGAGCAGGCAAAATAAATGCAAATGCAGTAGGGAATCTATAGAAATAGCCTGAAAACAGCCATCTTCCCATAGGCTGACTTATCATTCCACACTCTGAAGTCTAAGAAACAGGGCTCTTGGTGGAATGGGAGGTGGCCAGTCCAGACTTGAAGGTTACTGCATTCAGCCTGCAGACTCTACTTCTCTCTTGCTTAAACTACTGATTTCTTGCAGAATCTTCTGGCTCCTCTCTGTCTTCAAGAAATATGGGCAAGTAGGGAGAGACAAAAAATAATGAAAATTAGTTTATGGGGTCAAAGTTGTCGTATCATGATCTATTTCATTTCTGCCAATATTTCTAGTTTCTTCTTTCTCTCTGTCCTAGATTCTCAAAAAGCTCACCTGAGATAGGACCTAGGGGAAGGCAAGATGCAGTGGGAAGAAAAGGCTCGGCACAAGTGCCTTTTCTGTCCTTCACCAGAGACCCTAAAACTGGAATATTGACCTGTGGTGCTGCCAGAGAGAGGGTCTACTTTCTCTCCCAGCCACCTACAACTAAAAACAAATCAAAACCAAACACCTTGAAACCTGTATGACCATGTGAACCAATGTCACACCAGTATATTTGACTTTAAAAAGGGGTTACTTCTTTTCCTTGAATGGAAAATATAAAATATCTGTTCCTTTAAAAGGCATAAAACTAAAAGCAAAAACATAATCAACATGTATCTTTTTTTCCTATTGTGATAAGAACAATGGAAAGGGAGGGAGAAAGGTGAGGAGAAAGGTCAGGGTAGGTTTGCCTATTTAGTGGTCATTGTGTTGGCCAACTTAGTCTGTTTGACAGTTCACTTTAGCTGTTAATTGTGGACGTGATTAGCAGCCCTACAGTAATTAACCGTTGTTCACAGATCTTGTGTGACTTTCCAAAGTCTTCCATGATCCTCAGGGTGAGCTATCAGAACAGCAGGCCGGGACAGGAGTTGGGAAGAAGGCAAACTATAGTCTGTGGGCCAAATTCAGCCCACCACCTGTTTTTGTAGATGAAGTTTTGTTGGGAGCCAGCACTGTCCGTTTGTTTCCATATTATCTATGGCTGTTTATGTGTAATAGCGGCAAAGTTGAGTAGTTTTGAGAGAGCTCAGTTGGCCCAAAGTTGAGAATACCCTCTGACCCTTCATGGAAAAAGTTTTGGTCCAGGATTAAGTGTTGTTGTAACTAAATTAATCCATACTAGCTGGTGAACGAGTGGGGTAGAGTGAGTGAAATTAAACTGAGAGCTAAATTGGACTCTAAAAGTGCTTCACAGTACTTTGTAGTAACTGAAAGCTACGAATTGCTTATGGACTGTCATATCATTGGTTTTATGAACATAAAATCGTTCAGTCATTTGATCATTCATGGTGGTTTAAGCAAACGTTTGCATTCACATCACCCTGCATGGGTTTGATGAAGAGCGGGTTTCCAGTTATTTGTTGAAGTGAATGAGTTACCCTCGCTGGCACCTAAATGCCAAGCAAATGAATCTGAAAATTGAGCTCTTTTTTTTCCTTCCAGGATGTGATGGAAATATTTTAAGAAGTCTTAATGGATAAAGGACTTTTATGATTTATGAGAAAGATGGATACTAGGATATAAGATTACTTGTAATTATGCAAATTTATATTATGAAATAAAACTATTATTTTAAAAAGTCATCTTAATGCCTGTGTCTCCCAGTTCTTTCTTTAAGGACAGACCTTGGAGAATAGTGAGTAAGAGAAGTAAAGTCTCTGACACCTGGGTTTGAATTCTGGTTCTACTATTGCTAGATGTTTGGTCTTGGGCAAGTTACTTAACCCCTCTGTGTCTCAGTTACCTAATTTTTAAAATGGAAATAATAGTAGTACCTACCTCATGGGGTTGTTACAAGGATTAATCGAAATGAGGTAGACTAAATGTTAGTATTGTGATGGTGACAAGTTAGTTCTTATATTTATATTCCCCTCTCAGAAAATCCAACCAGCTCTACTGGAATCTTAATTTCCTGTACTTCCTTCTCAAAACCCCGTTATCCGCCTGAGATGTCAAAGACATAGACTGTTTGTCTGGGTCATTTGAAAACCCTGCTCTGATTATGAGGAGATGGGATCTCTACGGAAACGGGAGCCTGGGTGGCAGAGAGCCTCCTACCATTATCTGAGCTAGCTACTCATATTCTGGCAGCAGTCTTTTTGGAAGAGAATTGTGCGAGTCACAGAGGAACTAGGACTATCTCTGTGGTACTGAACCATGTTCAGTGGCTTGCCAATCACAAGAATGGGTTTTTGTCTTTGTTCGATACAAGTTTTTACCTGCTTTGTTGTTTTAACTCTGGCCTGTTATTAGTTCTTTCATTTGGAAAACTCTCTGACTAAAGGAGTTATTAAGCTGCTCCTTTGGTTGGCACAGGTTTATTCTATCAGACTCAGGATATTTTGATGTAATTGTTCACATGCGAGGCAGCATCCACTGGTACTTTCCGCATCTGTGCTTCTGTTGTGCCAAGCCTTCCTTGGGTTACATTTCATCACATCCTTTTACTGAAAGGACAGAGCTTAGGATTCAAAAGACCTTAGCTGGTTGTTGGTGAATCTGAATCATTGCTTTTGGAGGAGAAAACACCCTTGGCAGTCTCATGGTTGATAGAGGATTCACCATCTACCCATCTTTCAGCCCATCTGTCTGCCGCGATATTGCAAAATAATTGAGTTTGACTTCCAGGCCTTTCTAAAATTTTCCTGTTAGCCATTCTCCTATCCTCTTTCGACCTCTTTTTTCTTATGTGTTACAGGGGAATAATAAACGGTCATCTAATTATCTTTGTCTCTTTGGACTTATTTCTTACCACCACCTGCTCTCCCTCTAGTCCCCATCATACCATACACACACATTCGGGTAAATGGAAACCCTGTGATCATTGCAGAGTGTCTGTGAAGCTTATATTAGATCCCATCTGTGAAAATACTTATTACCATGTCTGGCATAGCATAGGTGTTTCTTATATTTATATATTTGAATTCTGAACTGTATGTCACAAACACAGAATTGTGTTTTAGACTTGCAATAGAGTCCCAGCTCTGTCATTTAAAAGCTACGACACTGAGTACATATATCATTCACTTGCCAAAACTCAGCTTTTCATCAGTAGCACGATGAAAAAACTGTCCTATGGTATTAGAGAGATGAAATGAAAGTATATAAAAAGAGCTTTCTAAGCTGTAAAGGATGATACAAATGTGTAACTGCTATGTAGATAGTGGTAACGATTGCAGCAGTTTGCAGCTGGAAGTGATAACGAAAGGTTAGGGTTAATGCTATTTTTTTGATTAAGTTCAGCCTTGCTCAATGGCCCCAGAACATTCATCTCATTACTGATAAAGCAGAAGAGCTTTTAACCTTGCTTTACAATCAAAGCAAACACATACACACACACGCGCACGCACTCCTATCATATCCATCACGTACACTAAATGCTTTCAGGCTTAAGCTGGGGAGCAGTGGATGTGGCCCCACAGCAGGTAAGAGAGGGCCAGCTGGCCCCCTTAGTACCCGGGGGGTCAAGTTCTGACAGTAAAAAGCCAGAGTTATCTTCTTTATGAATTGCTTTTCCTATGCATAAAGGAGATAAGTCCTATGTCAGGAACAAAAGAGAAAACAAATGAATCACCATCATCATCATCTCATGCATGAAACTCATTTTCTAGCCCAGTGATTTTCAACCAGTGTGCTGCCCAGAATTTTTCCAACATTGCAATACCTGACTATTTAGTGAGGGCACTGACTTCTTTTTCCTTAGACTGTTAAAAAACTTACCACAGCCAATACAACAATAGCCATCTGGTGTAAATATATCAAAATTATACTTTTTTTAAAATCAGATCAGCCAAAAAATATTTTTTGGTGTGCCACAGAATTTTAGGAATTAGCTTAAATGTGCCATGAGATGAAAAAGGTTGAAAATGCTGTTCTAGTCTATGGTTTGGAGGCCTGGGGTCAGCACAGGACTTGACAGAGAAAGACAGAGACCAGGGAAGACAGAGAATATGTAATAGAGAATGTAGTGGGCTAAGAAGGGTACATGTGCAGGCAGACTAGGTGCCTTTGAAGTAAGAAGAATCTCTGGGAGAAAGGTACCTGGTGGTTTAGGCAAGGCTGAACCTTCTATGGGGCTAGCTGAGTGTCAAAAATGTAAGAAATTGGGTAAAAAATGTTACTCTGGATATCAGTTTCAACGATGCAGTTGAAGCAGGGGAAAAACATCTAATATGTTTTTAGACACTGTGGAGGGTACTTTACAAATGTAATTTTACTTAATCCTCATAGAAATATTAGGAGAAAAGTTGCAGATGAATAAACATGAATTCAGAGAAGCCTAAAGCTATTAGCATAAACAGAAGGAATTGGTTTGATTCCAAAATCCATGTTCTTTCCTTAGTTTCTTATATAGAAAGTCAAGCTTAGGTATGTCACCTGTGGGAAGGACTTCCATCCCTCTAAATCCATAGAACTTCTCCATTACTGCTGCTTTCATTTAGGTTGGTACTACTCCATGGCCGTGTGTCTGATTTCGAGCAGTGGGGTATGGGTGAAAGTGACCTGCGTCACTTCTAGTAGAAGTGACTCTAAAAGCCGATGAGAAATTCACCGTGTTTTCTTCTGCTCGCCACAGCAACTGTTAACCCTTCAGCCAAGTGTCTGAAACTAGTAAGAAAACATGGGCATTTTCAAATCCCTGTGGAAGAATGAAAACTTCATTGTTAAAAACCCATTAAGATTTTGGGATTATTTGTTACCACAGCATAACCTAAACTGTCCTGACTGGTATGAGCAGGAAATGATGATTTTCCTATCACTCATAATTTCAACAGGTGTGTTCTTACAGAGAAAAAAAAAAAGGGACAAATAGGCAGATTGGAGTAAGAAGAAATGTTAGAACTCAACAAGTCATCTCTTTGTATTTAAAACCAGTGAACAAAGTCTATTGAGTTTTAAATTATGTATACATTTTAGGTGGTCTATGGTTTCAGAAGATAATAACTATTAGTTTGTTACAGTTGTTGTAACAAAGTACCACAGTCTTGGTGGTATTAAAAAAATTTCTTTTCTCATAGTCCTGGAGGCTAAAAGTCCAGAATCAAGATCAGCAGAATTGGTTTCCTCTGAAGGTTCGCTCCTTGGTTTGCAGATGGCCATCTTCACATCATCTTCCCTCTGTGTGGGTCTGTGTCCTAATCTCCTTTCCTTATAAGGACACCAGTCATATCAGATTGGGGCTCATCCTAATGGCCTCATTTAGCCGTAGTTACTTCTTTGAGACCCTATCTCCAAGTATGGTCAATTCTGAGGTATGAGGGTTAGAACTTGGGCATATGATTTCAGCGTAACAATTATGGAATGGCATTTGCTACATAATACATACTCAAAACATGAGTTTTGAATGTCTTTTGCCTCAGCCAAGATGTTTTCTATATATTATGCTCTGTCAGGAATGAATCCAAGGCTCCGGCCACCTGCCCTAAGCAGAAACTGCAGTGTTTCAACTTTCACGAATCTACTAACCCCACACCCAGTTGATTCAAGGAGGGAAGGGCCTCTGAAGGAATTGCGAGGAGGGCACTCCTAGTCCTGTTTTAATAGTTAAGGAAACTGGAGCTAGGAGATGTCAAGTGACATATCCTAGTAACCGGCCAGAGCATGTCAGAATTGAGAATTATGTCTATGAATTATGGGCGCCTGCACTTGACTTTCCATTCAGTCAGAGTGAATGCAGTTTACACAAATAGGGCTTGGGCTTTGAATGAATGAGGGCTTTCAAGTTCTCAGTGATGGTTTGCAGAATGGGATGATAAGAGAAACAAGATCATTCCAGGTGAGTCTAGTGATGTGAGCAAAGGTAAAATCAGGAAGAGTAAAGTAAAGGGGCTGCTTATTTTTAGCCATGGTCTGTTCACCCTCTAGTCTGTACAAAGGGTGGTAGGTATCACTGCTCACATTGAGGTTGGATTGTCAGTGCCTCTTGAAGTAATCCAGGAAATAATGAGGTATTTTGGATGCATCATCAATTTATTTCCTGGCTCATGGGAAAGCCATAATGGTTATTCCCCTACCACTTTATATTTGCAAAATGGTTTGCCATAGTTTTGAGTTATTTCTCCTTAGCAAACTAGCTCAGAGTGCTTACTGCAATTTACCAAACTCACCAAGAAACACTGAAAGAGGAAGACGTGAAATAAACTAGCCCAGAGCAGCTAGTGCAAGAGCTAGGATAAAAAATAGGAAACTTCAGCGACCTCCTCTGTTTTGCCTCTGGGGCTGGCTTTTTCCACAAACGAGCTTCTGGGAAACAGAATGATGAGGGTATTCCATGAAGAGCTCGGCATTTTCTATAACCATTTGTCAAAAATGCAAGTCATCACATTAGAAGAAAGGCATACCAGGGAAGCAGGGAGGCCCACACCCTGGGCCAGGGTTTCAGAGCAAGGGTCCTGGGCTGGGTTCCGTGGAACACATTCGTATTGACGACCATGAAAGGACTCAGCGTCTTGAATGAGACAGCTGCTTGTACAGAGGCGTTTTTTATGAGCTGACAAGTTAGCCAGGAACAAAGCATTTTTGTAGGAAGTAAATGGTTGCCAGTTTTAATCTGAGCTTTTCATTCAGCTGTAGCCTGACACAATCGAGTTTTTAATGTTCTGCATGAAGTTCCTCATTTCAGATTTTGGTCAGAATGGGGCCCGGGATTTGGTTTGGCTTAGGTGCCCCGTTTTCAAAATGTCACTGAAATCAATGAAAACAAAAGCATTGCTGGTTGTTTTCATTTCCTGCTGATCATAACTTTTCCAGAGGACAGGGGCTGTACAAACAAAGCTGCCTCCATGGAGGATGTTTATGTTTCTCACTCCAAGACTGAGTTTTAAAAGGGGAGATAAAGTTGACATGTTATGATGTGAAAATAATTTAAAGTCCACACTGAGATGAGAATTAAACTGAGGTCCGGAGGAACCCACTGGGGCCTTAAGAGTTGGAAGAAATTGCTTTGAGTCACACGGATGAGAGTGAAGAATTGCCTCTGATCTAGTTTCTTGGGGAGAGATGATATTTCTCGTAAAAAAATTTCCAAAGTAATGAAGATAATTTCTTTTAAAATATTTTTTAAAAGTTATTTTGTGGTAATTATTTTAAAAAGTATTATATACTTCCTTGCCTTATCAGCAGGTGTGTTCTTGGTGATTCGGAGTAATCCTTACCTCTACCAGCTCTACTGGAGCGGTACGCGTGGGCTCTGGGACTGCCTGTCCCTACACCGGGTGGCTGGGGGGACCTGCCAGCAGGATGGCTGATGGCTGAGTGCCCCTGGGATTTGTATTTTTATTTTAGTCCATGAATGGATTTTTTTGTTAGAATATTACAAATAAAGGCAGTATCTGTGAATACCCACATCATGCTACGGAAACATAACCATATTTACTAAGCCAAACTAAGTTAGCATTTCAAGGGGTTGAGAAAAAAAAAGAGGTTGGCCAGGTTGGTTTGACTACCAATACTTTCTCATTAGAAAGCTGATTTTGGACCTCAGAGTTTCCTGTCAGGTGATGCTTTTCACAGTTTGTCTCTTCCCATCTGTGAAAGCAGGGGCTTAAAAACTACCTGTGTTTTCATAATGCCTAGTTTTTTAAATATAACCCAATCTAAGACAGCTCGAACTCTAAAAACTAGAACTTAGCTGCTCTTTAGACCATAGTCACTGAATGATTGTTTGTCTCTCTTAAAACTATGCTCAATCTTTACGCAGAGTCCTTTGGGAATCTACTTTCTGAAGAATGAATCTTCCACCTTCTTAGGACTTTTATCCTGGCTTCCTGAACACACCGTCAATAACCTCAGTGGCCAAGTCGTTTCCTAATTATGCTGGGATCCAGTCTGTTTTGAACACAGTCAACTTGTGGTCTACCTGGCCTTAATGGTTTTATCACTTTAATAAAAGGAATGGATGTTTATTTTCACCTGCATTTTTGGGTTTAAAAAGATTGGTTTTGTGGCTGAATGCCACTAGGAAAGCTCTCTACCACAGGCAAATAATTAACCTGAATTTATTGTCTTTCCAGCTATTCTACTTTGAAACAATCTTCTTTTGATCCTGTGACACATAATCAAGAACAATACTGATACTTTTGACTCATTTCAAACTATTGCTTTCCAAATAGTTAATCCTGTTGGCAATTTTTAACCTTATAATAACTTTTTTTTTACTGGCAGATATCTATGTTGCATTATTTCCTGACTCTTGTCTATTCATTGAATGTTTGAATTTCCTGGATAAGGAAACCCTGAATGAGAGAAAATATTCTTCATGATTTTAATTGATTTTATTTGTTTGTTTGCTACAGTTGTATTAAGTCAGAAGGCCTTCATCTAAGGGTGTAGTAGGTTAAATAATGGCCCCAAAGATATCAGACCCCAATTTCCCAAACTTGTAAATGTTACCTTCTGTAGAAAAAGGGTCTTTTCACATGTGAATAAGCTTGGGCCTTGAGATGGAAAACTACTCTGGATTCTCTGGGTGGGCCTTAACTGTAATTACAAGTAACTTTATAAGAAAGAGGCAGAGGAGAAGGTAATGTGACCATAGTGGCTAAGACTGGATGATGTAGCCACAAGCCAAGGAATACTGCCAGCTACCAGAAACTGAATGAGGCAAGAAACAAATTCTCCCCTAGTGCCTCCAGAAGGAGCCTGGCCCCGTTGACACCTTGATTTTGGCCCAGTGATACTGACTTAACATTTTTGGCCTCCACAACTAAGAAGGAATATATTCCTGTTATTTTAAGTCGCTAAGTTTGTGATAGTTTGTTCCAGAGGCCATAGCAAACTAGTGTAAAGGCTAAGTGAACTACTCTTAAATTCGGTGTAGAAAGTAATCCGTCATCTGCAATACCTTCTTAAAATGTACGGAGTCCTGTGTCAGATCACATGGAAGGCAGAGGAGAACTAAAGGACATGGTTCTTCCCCTCAAGAGCTTTCTAGCTTAGCTGGGGAGACAAGGTGGCATTCACGAGACAAGACCAGGTGATACGGGGCAGTGAGTCATTAATGCTGTTTTACTTTTACAGGCTCATAAAAACTGACGAAGCTCGGAGAAGAGGTTGGTGAATCGATGAGTAAAATGCAGGAAGGTTTACCGGGAGAGGATGGATGGGGAACATTTGCGGGCAGAGAGCCGGATGGTGGGCATACTGCAGAGGAGAGTATAAGGGCAGGGACATGTTCATGTCGTTTACTGTTGATCCCTATCACCTGGTTTGGAGCCTGCACATCATAGGTACTCTATAAATATTTGATAAGCAGATGTCTGTGGGGTATTGCCATTCCAGGGTGGCTGGTCTGTAAGAACAAGAACATACTCTGGGAATAATGGGGAATTAGTTTGGGTCTGTAGGATGGGGTCAATCCTGAAGGCCCTTGGAAACCAAGAAGACAGTCATATATCAGATTATTGATATAGCAGAGAAAGTTTTTTCTTTAGAGAATTTGGAAAGGCATTTAAGAAACATGCCTTCCTGGTGCTTTACTTACTCCTTAAAAAATATCGAAGACCCCAGTACCCCTATGACACTGTGTTGGGAAATACATAAAGCTAATTTGATAATCTGTTCACCTAGTTTGAGTCGCCTTAGTTTCATCTGGAAAGTGGATGTACTGACCGTCTTTTCAGAATCAGCTGGTGGAATCCTGTCACAGGGCTTCTGGAATCTAAAAATTGCCTGGGGCTCTCTTTTACTTCCTCTCTTCTTCACTGAGCTGAGCTGGACAACAAAAGCTGGCAGTTTTACCAGGACAATTAGACAAATACTGGCTGTGGGGTTTTTTTTTTTTTTTTGGTGGTTCACTGAAGACATTAACTAGCTTCCCAATGATGAGAAACTTAGGAACTCTAAATGCCAGATCAAAGTTCCTTTGCATAGAAGGGGGTTTTCATTGTTTGAAAGGAAGGGTGCTAGCTGCTTGATGACATGTTCTTTATCCATGGTGACAGTCCTTATTGCCATATCACAAACAAAGGAACTCTTGTTTTAATAACGAAATTATCCTGCTAGTGAGAAGGATGAGTCTTACCTGCAGGGTTGTCAATCTCATATAGAAACTGCCTCTTTACAAAATAAGGTACAAAAGCATGTATCATACAACTATCATTTCCTTGTTAATTAATTTCGAATTTTACTTAACAAAGAGCTTTCTCTCCCTGATTATTACTTACCAAAAAATGTATCCTAAAGCCCAATGAATTTAAATTGTTTCAGTTTGTACTCCTTTCATGCAACTTCTAATCTCTTTCTGTTGCTCATTAGATTATCTTCCTGTCACCTGATAAAAATGCACAATGTTTCACAATCCTAAAACAAACAAACTCCCTTAATTTCACTGTCCTGTCAAATAACCATTTTGTCTTTCTCATTCTTTCATTGTCAGAGTTAACGAAAGCATGGTCGGTTCAGGAGACCTAAAACTGTCAGTGAGCCGGTTTCTGCTTGCAAACCTGTTTTTTGACCCATACCATATCTCCCCCGCAACCCCCCCAACTTTTAAAAATTGGGAAATTTGCATAAAAATCAGTACTTTTTCTTAACACATGGGGGAACTGGCAACACTGAGCCCACATTTGCACATGACAACAGTCTCTTAGAATTGAATTTCTGTTTTTGCCTTTAGACAGGGTATGCATTCTCCAGTTAACGACAGGCCCGGGCACTCCCTATTGTCTCCGGCTCTGAGACGAAGTGTCAGTGGCAGGTTATCATTGCCTTGCAGTCCTTAGATACAGAAATATTTCCCCACACAAATGCCTCCATAACATCTGGACAGTGAAAGGGGGGTCTAGAGGGCTTCATGATCTTGTAATTAACCCTTTTTAATTCTAGCTGCCTCGGTTTGCAACCGCTGACCAGTATCACACTTTGTCAGCCTCTATCTTCAACTCCTTGTTAGACGGCTCTTCCCTTTTCTTCTACTGTCACCTGTCTTAACGGTTACTTGTCACTTGGAATCTCAAATGGCCTTTTGTTAGTTCTCTTTCTCAAAGCCCTGCTGCCTGTCCTTTCTCCTCGCTTCCCCTCATCTTAAACCACCTTTCTTCTTGATGCTCTTCACACCAGCTGCCACTCTCTGATCCCTCTTCTTCTCACCTCCTACATCATGCTTCTGGATGTTATGTCTAAAATTGTTTCATTTTTATATACTTGGTCTTGGCAATTTTCTTCATGTCGGGGCTTTCATGACGTCCTCTACCTGGATGACTCCCAATTCCACCCTTTCCTCTGGCCTCTCTCCTGAGCCCTCAGCCTGCAGAACAGCTCCAGCGAGGGTCCTGCCTCCTTGGAAGCTCTTTTCCCACACACCCACCTCATTTATTTCACAGCGTCTTTCTCAGAATGACATGGCTGTCCTTACTCAGCCTCCATGTTTGTTCTTTCTCTTCTCTCCAGTGGTCACTGTCCTTTTCACTCCCATTACTCGCTTTTCTTTATCTTTTATTTTTTCAATATCTCTCCTTTCAGTCTATTATATATGCTGCTGCTTGACTAAGCTTCCCTAAAAATTCATTTATTGATTTATTTATTCATGCAATAACTACTTAATGCCTGTTAAATGTATTATTATTTTTCTTCTTTTAAAAAGTCATCCATTGCTCTGCATTGCTGAAAAAAAAATCGAGGTTAGACTACGTACCTTGGCTTGGAAACCATTTTCTATCGAGCCCCAGCCTCTCTTTCTGGTCTTATCCCTTACTATCCCCTATTAATGTTTTCTCCTTGAGTTAGTGTCTGGGAGTGTTTAAGTGGAAAGCCCTAGAGTCTGCCTCAGTTGAACTTTAGCTCTGACACTTGCTGACTGTGTGACATTGGGTAAGTCACTTAACTTCTGAGCCTCAGTCTCTTTATTTACTTAACCTTTGGGGATATTTAAAGGTTAAAAAAATAATAAGTCAGGTAATAACATGAGTGGTGCATAGTAAGCACGATAAATATTAGATATCACTTTCCAGCCAAATCACTGTTTGCTCTACAGTCTCATGATTTTTCTGTGTCCTGGAATGCCTGCCTATGCCTAACTCTCTCTACATGCTTAAATCTTATCCATCTTTAAGGTCCAAATCAGATGATATGGCCTCTGTGATCTATGATAGGTAGAAAAATATTCTCTGTCTTTTTGTATCCTTAGTATAGACATTAACATTTTTTAATTTGCAAGATTGTATTCGTACAGGTCTCGTCTCACCTATAATACAGTGGGTTCTTTGGTTCATCAGGTATGAATCTTTGTCATTCATGTCAGCTAGGGTGCCTTGTATGAAGGAGATGCTTGATAACTATTGTTGAGTAAATAAAAATTTATCTGAGTGGGTATTTCCTTACAGTTCTCTATTTTTATCCACAAAAATGTGAAGAGGTGTCAGTCATTTGATTTGAGAAGTATAGCATATTTCTCAGCAATTTTTTTCTTTTACTCCTATGGTATAGGTGTAACGCAGGTATCTTTTGAGGATCTTATGAATCTGTTGATTTATTCAGAATTTACAACCCACCTTCTTTTAAAAGGATTTAAAACAGCATGCAAATTAAACCTAATGTAAAATAGAACTATTATGGCTAAAAAGAGAACAGAGACCATCTCAAAGAAGCAGGGAGCAGATGTTACCAGGCACCTGGGATGAGCTAATTACTGTACTTGGTAACTGGATTTGGCTCTGAGTTTCTTGGCAGCTAAAGCTGAAAGGAAACACATTGGGTTATTCATTCAGCAAACATTTGTTGAATATCTCTGAAAAATGGGGCACTGTGCTAACACTGGAGATTCTAAAATGAATAAGCCTGCATCCCTGGCTTCAGCACATAATTTAGCCATGAGTTAAGTGATTGGAGGTGAATACAAGGGGCAGTAGGAACTCAGAGAAAGGGCACTATGTTTGTAAGGTGGGGAGGCAGGGATAGCCCATGGAAGGGGAGATGCTTTCACCAGACTGTTCAGTGTGAACTGCTTTTTGGTATAAGGCACTGAATGTAGAGAGACCGAGAGGTCTCAAAGGACATGTTTACTGAATGAAACCAAGGATGAGGGAGTGGCAAAAAGTGATGTAGGAGAAGATAGAAGAGTTTGGACATTATTCTCTTGGCCAGTGTTTTCCAATGTGGCTACATATAGGCATCCCTGGGGAGCTTTGAAAATTTACATGGACCTACTGCATCAGAATCCCTGTAGGGGAGGCCTGAGAATCACTTCTTTTTATATCACATCTTAGTTGACTGTCATACAGCCAACATTGACACTGGTTACTGGACAAGGATTGTGAATCACCATGGCACAGGTGAGAAGACACCCCTGGAGGAGTTTAAGCCAGAGGAGTATCTGAGAGAGAGAGAGATTTTAAAAGCTACCGGTGGTGTGGAAAAATGAGGTTGAACAAGGGTAGACATGAGATTGGAAGAAGTAAATATGGGTTTATTTTGCTCACTATTGTGGCTACTTAGCACAATGCCTGGTATAGAGAGGGGCTCAGGAAGTAATTGGTGAACAGATGCTGATTTTACAGGGGTTGCATGATTTCTGGGATATAGCAAGTGGCCGAATCTGGACATGGGATCATAAGGGAAATGTAGAGAAAGATCTATGGAGTCAAAAAGTCCTCTCTGTAGATTTCAGCATCATCCCTGGGTGAGTAGTTTTAAATCCCTCAGAGCCTCAGTTTCTTCTCCTAGGAGGTGGGAAAAATAATCCCTACTGCACAGGACTTCAGCAAGGATTCAGTAAGGGAAATAACATATAAAGCATGGAACGGCAGAGGACTGGCTCTCTGTCCTCAGTATAGTCATTCACAATAAGCAGGAATGCTTTTGCTGTCCCGTTAATTCTGTTCTGATTATCTGCTGCTATATAACAAAATCATAGCAAACTCAGAAGTACCAAGCAACAACCATTTTATTACAGCACAGGTTCTGTGTGTCAGGAATTCAATCAGTGCAGAGTAATAATGGCTTTGTCTTTGTCCCATCATGGCTGGGGCCTCCTCTGGAAAGACCTGAATGCCTGGGAGAGACTGGAATGGTCAGGAGTTGGAATTATCTAGATGTTCTTCACACACAGGTCTGCTGCCCAGGTAGGATAACTCAGAGGCTTTGTTCAGATAGGACTGTCAGCTAAAGCACCTACTTAGGGCCACTCCATATCGTGTGGGCTTCCTCACAGCATGGAGGCTTTGGGACATTTAGACTTCTTACACCATGGGGCTTGAAGAGTAAGTGTACCTCTGAATAAGGTGGACACTGCATAGTCTTTTATAATCTAGCTTCCCAAATCAGACAGTGCCACTTCTATCATATTTTATTAGTTGAAGCAGTCGCAAGCCTGCCTATATTCCAGGTGAGAATACATAGGCCTTACCTCTCCACAGAATAACTATTAAAAAATCTGCAGCCCTATTTGAAAAGTACCATTCGTTTATCTGAGCTTTAAAAAAAAACCCCAAAACTTGCCCTGGCCGGGGTTGCTCAGTCGGTAGGGTGTCATCCCGCAGGACTAAGGACCTCTGGTTCTATTTCAGATCAGGGCATGTGCCTGGGTTGTGGTCCAGGTTCCTGGTTGGGAGCATGTAGGGGACAGCAGGTCGATGTTTCTCTCTCATATTGATGTTTCTCCCCTCTCTCCCTCCCTTCCCTTCTCTCTTAAATCAATAAATAAAATCTTTAAAAAATACTTGACCACCTTATTTGTAGAGCTTAGGGAATTGTCCTTATGTATAAGAAGGGCATGATTCTTTCTTGACTATGTTCTCCGTTGATCAAGTAACATCTACCCTAAAATGTTGGTCCAGCTCATCCTTGTTTTTCTACTTTACCCATGGATATTTAATGCAAATCCAACCTTTATGTTGCATTAGGCTCTATTTACAAACCTTCACTCCTTCTGGGATTCTTTATAAAGAGATGCAAAATGTGTTTTGAAAAAAATTTCAACTCACCAAAGGAAAAGTAAATGAATGAAAACCTTTCTGTGAGTTGCTGGAGCCATGGCGGGAAGACTCCTGATTTATTTGGCCTCAGTTTCTCTAAGTCCATGAGAGAGGTGGAGAAATTGAGATGAAATGGGAAGATCCTTCTGCCTGCTTAGAGCTTATCCCAAGAAAGTGACACATAGTTAATGGCCTTTTGTGACAACCTTATACTTAAAATCTAGTGGGGCCATATGTGCCCTGCAGTGAGTGACAGATGGTCCCAGTCTGATGTTGCCAGATCGTGGCTTGTTTAGAGGCTTGGGGTAAATGCGTGACAAGTCCAGGCTGGACCAGCTGTTTGCCTGCAGTTGAAGCCCGGTCTGGCTGAATGACATCTTTTAGGCAACAGACTTTAAAAGATGTGCTTCTACCACATGGAAGTATCCATGGTTTCTCTGGCAGGAGAACTGATTGATGTATTTCTTCAAACACATGTACACCCCCGCCCTGTGCCCCCTCCCCCCGCCCCCAGCCCTGAAAGCACTAGCCTAGGTTTCAAGGGACTTGGGCTTTAATCTCATCCTGTTACTAACAAGCTGTGTAACTATGGATACATCACATAAATTCTCTGAGCTCCTATTTCCTAAACTGGATCTGATTTAAGCCATCTCCAGTATCTTCTAGATTTTTATTCACTTCAATCTTTGAACCCAAATTGTGGGCCATAGTAATTAATATTTATGAATTTGCCAAGTATTAGTTTCTCTGCTAAGCTCATACCAATATGTCTTTATTTAACCATCACTGTGGCCTTAGGTGGCCATAATCATTATTATTCACCATTTTAAATATGGGGAAACTAAACAACAGAGAGCCAAGTTACTCGCCTAAAGTCAAATACCTGGGACCAGGTAATGCTGTAACCTGACCGGACCCATGCTCTTTATCCTCATGCTTTACTGTATAATCTAGGTGAATCTGAAATGTAAGGTAGGCAAGAAAAAAAATCAGGATATAAACAAATCAACAGATTAATGATGTTGTGACCTCTCTGTTTCCTCTCCTTGCATTTTATTGTCAATATTTCTATATTTGTGATAACTTAGGGTGCATGCCCCAATCCATTTCAGGGCCCCATCATTTAGGGACTTGTGTCCCCTAATGCATCGGGAAACCCTAGAGAACCAGGGTTCTACTGGGTTCCCATGTCCTTGGTTTGGAAGAGCCCCATTGGTATGCAACATTGGGGGCATTTTGGTGTGCGGTAGGGCAGGGCATGGAGACTGTCTTCTCCTAGAAAAAAGCAAAGAATCCATAATCGTTGTTAATATATCTCTGTGTGCTCAAGTCACATGCACAGATTTGTATCTCTTAAGCCCATTTTATTTTAGTTCACATTTCTGAAACCTATCCTTTTATTGGTCTTGTGTTTCCTGGTCATATGAATTTTGAGACAGTGATCCCTTTCTGTGAAGAATGACCTCATTCTGCTCAAATAAAAATTACTTTGGCATTTGAGCAAAAAAGAATTAAGCTGAAACCCAAGCCGTTTCTCTGACTGCGGTAAGCTTTTTCACTCAGCAGCTCTTCAGAGTTTTGTTGTGGACGTGGAGTTACATTTTTTCCCCAGGCTCAAGTTTATTTTAAGAATATAATATAAATATTGTTTGAATAAGCCCTTCCCCACCAAGTACAGGATAAAAGACTCGGTCATGCTGTGAAAAGAAGACTAGATATTTAGTTGGCCTTGAAGTTAGAGGGTAGGCTTCTTAATAAATTTAGGCCAGCTCAATTTTTCAAGTAGGATTTGAGTCTCAAGAGGCATTTTTAAAAAGAAAGCTCGTGGGTATTGGTGAATACCACAACTGTGGGGGTCTGGAAAGAAGGGGGTACAGTGGCTCCCAAAAGATGCTGTCAGCCCTTCTGTGTGTTTGTTGATCATTTTACTTAGGTGCCTTGTCCTCCTATCTGGGGTCGTCCAGTCCCTCCTATGTTTGGCATGGGGAGTTGAAAAGACTCCTTAGAGAAATGCTGGTAATGAATTGGTGGCAAGATCTTTCGTGCTGTGGTCAGCATTACATAAAGCCGGCCCCTGGGGCATTCAAGTGTTACCAGAATACCATCTGAAGGAGACAACAGAAAATTGAGTCCAGGAGGCAAGCCTGGTACCTTCATTTCATGAGGTTTGAGGGAAGCCAGACTAGAATGATATAATTAAGTCGGCATTTGAAATTTAGAAACTAGTTTTCTGTGGACATTGGCTTGCACAGGCGGCTGTGTAAATTAGGGAAATATATCATCGCCTGTGTCTCATACCTACAGCCCCTAGCAGTCTGGTGATTACATTATGGATTAGTTATGTTGACAGATCTGGCCAGATCAATGGATGTTGCTGTGCCACATGCCCTGTCTGTGGAATTTTGGGTTCAGTTTCGTGCTCTGCATGATGGTGTCAGGGTTTCTTAGCTGTGACACTCTTGACATTTGGGATCAGAAAATTCTTCGTTGTGAAGGGGGCTACCCTAAACATGATAGGATGTTTAGCAGCATCCTTGGCCTCTGTTTACTAGGTGTCAGTAGCATCTTCTAATATGACACTCAAAATGTCTCCTAGAAACCACTTCACCACAAGGAGGCTGTTGCTGCCAACATCCCATGTCCCTAACCAAGGCTTTCTTTAGGGTCTTCCTGGTTGTCCTGAGAGCTACCCCATGTCTTTTCAATAAAATACTTATCTGCCTAAAAAAAAAAAAAATCTCCAAACGTTGTCAAATATTCCCTGGGGAACAAACTTGCCCTCCTCCCCGAACTGAGAACCACTGAACCAGATTTACCCTGACCCATATAGGCTAGAAATATACATGAGTTTGTGTGCACAGACAAGTATGTGCATACACATAAACTCACCTTCTTTCTTTTTCTAAGACATGAAATGCTGCATGAATAGAATATACATAATGCACTTTGCATAAGTAGAATGTTAACAGTAATCTTATTTAATAATATTATGCTACCTCCCCTCCTTTTACTTGGAAACCTGAATAATCTCAAAGAATGATGTGATCACCAGGGATGCTCTATTGCAGATTATAATTGAAGCTGAAAAGAGGTGGTTAAACCAGACCTACAGAACCTTCTGTTGGGTGAAGTAACTGATGGAGCAAAATCCGAGAAAACAACATAAATACTTGGTTCCACCAAGGCATCTCTATGGCACTTAGAAGATTTGTTACTGAATTTTTGGAAAACCTAGGAGTAAGTAAGTTCAAGGGCATGTAGTCTTTCATTTTTTAAAATTTTTCTTCAGGTAAAATCCCTATTTGTTTTGAATTAATGCGGGAAGTCCTGACAGCAAAAAGAGCACCTGAGGGGAGCTTCAGGAACAAGCAAAGGAAGAGATAGTTATAGCTTGGGGCGGGTCATCAACACCATAAAACTGTAAAATGGAAAAAGATTTTAGAAGCCCAAGTCTAGTGTAACAGATCATATCAGGGACTACATATTGACAAACCAGTGGCCAGTTATTTGCTCTCCTCTTATACTGAAGTACTTGACACTGTTGACTGTTCCCTCCTTGAAACACAGTCGTGTCTAAGATTCTTTATTATGATGCTCAAAGAGACCTTTCCATCTGTCTCTTTTGTAGGCTCTTCTCTATGAGCTTGTAAATACTGGAGTTTTCCAGAGCTCTGCCTCTTTTCTTTCTTTTCTTTCTTGCCTCTGCAACTGGCTCTCAAATATATACTTATAGCCTGGAACTCTTACTTATGCCTGGCTCATTTGTTCATTTGTCCTCTTAATATCTCCTCTTGGATGTCAGAGAGGCACCTTAATTTAATGTTCAAAAGTTGGGTGATTCCACCTATCTCCCTAGTCCATACCCTTCAAGTCTTTCCCATGGTGGTCAATACCCCACTCATTACATAGGCCCCACATTTAGATTCATCCTGCATGTTTACTTTTTTCCTCACACTCACACCAAATCTGTCAGAATTTCCCATCAGTACTAGCTCTTAAATGCAATTTGCATCGCATTACTTTTCATCAGCTTCCATACTCTAGTCTAAGCCAGCAGCATCTCTCAGTTGATTCTGTCTCTATCCTGCCCGCTGTAGATGATGCTTTTCACTGCATCAGGGATGAACATGTATACCTCACACCAAGCCATTTCCTGGTCAAGCCCTTTGATGTCTTCCCACTCTACCAAGAGTAAAATCAAAATCCCTTCACATTGCCCACGGGTCTTACAAAGTCCAGTTCTTGGCCCCCTCTCTGGCCTTATCTCCCTGTATGCCCTCTCATTCTTGTCTCTGAGCCAACTCTGTTCTCTCCACCCCTTGAAAAGTCATAAAGCTCACGCCCATCTCAGGCCCTCTGTGCTAATTCCTTCTGTCTAGACTGCCCTCTGCAAGATCTTCCTATCGCTGCCAACTTGTCATCATGTGGATCTCAACTAAGAGCCCCTCTTTTGCGTAATAACTTATGTCCCTGCCTCATAGTGCTTATTGATATCATAAAATATCTTGTTTGCTTACATGCTTACTGTTCATCTGTTCCTCACTAGAAGGGCAGCTCCTGGAGAGGCTGTTTTTTTCATTGCCTGGCAAATAATGGGTGTTGAATAAATGCATATACATAGTCCAACCAGCATTTCCATAACACAGTGAAATACAGCCACGTTCTGACCACTGGCTCAGCTGGTTAATGGGAAGTAGCAGAAGAGAAGGTGGCTTGTTCAAAAAAAGTTTATTCAGATTGTCTCCTGGGTATAGACAAGGAAACAATAGCTCTGAATCTTCATTACTATTTTAGAAACTTTGCCTTTGACGTTGGAGGGCAGGAGCCATTCCCTACACTGGGTTGGCATATTGAATAGAGTCTTCACACATCTGTGTATCATCAGGCTCTAAGGTTTCTCTTTCAGTTTTTTCCCATTGTAAACAAAAGAGTAAATTCATCACCTCAGCCTAGATTTCTAGAACAGACACTCCTACCCCTATTTTAAAAATAGAAAGTATAAGAAAGCAAAAATGGTTCCATGGCCCGATTATTTTCCCGTGGAGGGACAGAAAATCCATCCGGTGCCCTGGAAGGCAGAACCTGGGGGGCCGCTTCCGGGTTCCTTCGGCCTCTTCACTCAGGCTCGTCGGCGCAGGCCCTGTGTGAGTAATGGGCTCGCGAGGAAGGGCTGAGCAGGTTCAGCTGCACTCCGGCATGTCTCCTTTCTTTCTGTCCAAGAAAAGGTACATTCTCCTCTGCTCTCTGCCACACGGTAAGCTGGCTCCGGCGGACGGGCCTGTGAATACTGAACGATGTCAATGGCTGGAGGTGTGAGGCTGCATAACTGGGCAGCCCACAGGGAGTTAAACACACTCTTAAGTCCCATTCTGTCAGTAATAAATGTGCCGTGATCTCCATTAGTCTCATGCCTGTGCCTGACTCTCTGTTGGTTCTGAGCCTGGGCAGAGGAGAGTGCTGTCGTTTATGGCCTCCCTTTGCACTCTAAGAGAAAGGACTGACTCAGGCTCATAAATTTCCACATGGAAGATACCAATAAATTCTAATATGAAAAAATATCCAAAGTTTTTCTTAATCCTGACAGCCGGAAATTTTAACCATTATTTCAAACTTCTGGATAACTTCTTACTATGACGACTGATATTCTATGAAGGCATATGAAGAATGCCGGTAAAAAGATCACATATTTTATTTTATTTATTTTTTCTTATTTTTAAAAATCTTTATTATATGTTTTTCCATTACCATTTAGTCCCATTACAGCCCCCTCTCCCCAGCATTCACCGCACTGTTGTCCTTGAGTCCTTTTTCCTTTTTGCTCAGTCCCTCCAGCCCCTAACCTCCCCCCTCCTTAGCTGTCATCTTGCTCTCTATCTATGAGCCTGTCTCTGTTTTGCTTGTTAGTTCAGTTCGTTCATTAGATTCCACATATTAGTGAAGTCACACAGTACTTGTCTTTCTTTGACTGGCTTATTTCATTTAGCATAATGTTCTCCAGGTCCACTCATACTGTTGCGAAGGGTAAAATTGTCTTCTTTTTTACAACCAAATAGAATTCCATTGTGTAAATGTCCCATAGTTGTTTTATCCACTCACCTGCTGATGGACACTTGGGCTGCTTCCATATCTTGGCAATCGTAAATAATGCTGCAATGAACATAGGGGTGCTTATGTTCTTTTGAATTAATGTTTTAGATTCCTTCAGATATATTTCTAGAAATGGGATCGCTGGGTCAAAAAGCAGATCCATTTTTAATTTTTGGAGGTATCTTCATACTGCTTTCCACAGTGGCTGCACCAGTCTGCATTCCCACCAACAGGGCAAGAACAGCTCCCCTTTCTCCAAATCCTCATCAGCACTTGTTTTTTGATTTATTGATGGTCACCATTGTGACAGGTATGAGATCGTATTTCACTGTGGTTTTTATGTGCCCTTCTCTGATGATCAGTGATGGTGAGCATCTTTTCCTATACCCATTGGCCATCTGTGTGTCCTCTTTGGGGAAGTGTCTATTCAAGCCCTGTGCCCATTTTTGAATTGGATTGTTTGGTTTTTTGGTGTTGAGTTTTATAAGTACTTTATAAATTTTGCATGTTAACCCCTTTTCAGATGTGGGTTGTCTTGTTATTTTCTTGATAATTTCTTTTGCTGGGCAAAAACTCTAGTTTGATGAAGCCCCATTTGTTTATTTTTCTTTTATTTCCCTTCCCTGGGGAGATACATCCGATACAAAATTTCTACAAGCAACGTGCCCAAGATGTTACTACCTATGTTTACTTCTAGGATTTTTATGGTTTTGGGTCTAACACATAAGTCTGATCCATTTTGAATTTATTCTTGTGTGTGGTGTGAGAAGATGGTCTAGTTTCATTTTTCTGCACATATCTGTCCAATTGTCCCAACACCGCTTATTCAATTAACTATCTTTGGCTCATTGTAGATCACATATTTTAAAAGCAATACAATACCAGTTCCCAGCTTGACCTTTACAAATAGCTTTGGGTAATTCACTCAACCCCTTAAAGTTTGTTTCTCTCTCTCTCTCTCTTCTTCAGAGACATGCTCATTGATTTTAGAGAGAGCAGAAGGGAGGGGGAGAGAGGGAGGGAGAAAAACATCAACATGAGGGAGAAACATCTATTGGTTGCCTCTCGCACACACCCTGACTGGGGCTGAATCTGCAACCCAGGCATGTGCCCTGACCAGGAGTCAAAACCACCACCCTTCAGATCAAGGTACGATGCTTCAAATGTTGTGGGAAAAACTCGCTTCTTCTTGCTCACACTGTAAAGAATTAAAGATCAGTGAGTCTATTAGTATGCAAACAAAGTTTATTAGTGATATGTTCTCATGGAAGAGAACGGGTCTTGCCGAGGTGGGGAAGAAAGGTATAGGGCATAGGTAAAGGCAAGACAGGGGCTGCAAGACATCAGGTTATTTGTCCTGAGGATGTATATAGTTGGTGGGGTGGGGTGAGGGAGTTACATAATGATTGGTGGGTAAAGATGGTGCCAGCTTCCCCTTGGGATGGATGTGACCTTCTAAATTTAGGCATGTGTCGGGGTTTGTTTCCCAGAATTCTTATCTTTGCTCCAGACCACATTTGGTCATCTTGTAAAACACATATGTGACAGGAGGTAGTAAATTAAAGTTGAGGCAATTACCCAGAGTTATTTATGGGCTTTTACTTTGAGCACTGTGGCCCCCCTCCCACCCTCCTGTGCTGTGATGGCATTTCTTGTGATGTTCAGAACACCTGGCAATCTTATCAGATCAGACTCATGGCTGCTGAGTTAGTGCGTGAGACTGTCTCCCTCCTTCTCCCTGCCTTCGTTTACTATCTATCCTACCTAACACACAACCAACTAAGCCACACCAGCCAGGGCTGTTTTTCTCATTTTTAAAGTTAGGATGATAGTACTTACACTTCCCAGGGCTGGTGGGAGGCTTACATGAGATCAAATACGTGAAGGACCTCCACAGTACCTGGCACTGAAGTGGGTGCTTATTAGGACCTTGCTCCCATCTACTTTCTCCACGCCACAGGACTGAAAGTTAACCAAGGTGTTAAGTCTTGTGTAAAGTCTATCTGTTATAGTCGTTAACATTTGTATTATCTTTTACACCTATTAAATGCATCCAGATATACAGCATCATCTCTCTAAATCACTATGTAAACATGTGAAGTATGTACATGAGTAAGAGTGATCCTGTTTCACAGATGAGAAAAGGCAGCTCAGATGGTTGGCTGGCTTGCCCAAAGTTGCTAGAATCAGACCTCAAACTGGATTCTAGATCCTGTGTTCTTCCCACCAGGACTTGCAGCCCCGTGCCGTGCTGTTCGAGGAGCACGTTATTTCCTGGCTGCTCCGACAGACAAGCCAACCGAGGGCCGGCAGTAGGAGCATATCAAATCTAAAGTAAAATTCGGAATAACTCTCAGATAGCTTTCCTCACATTATTCAGGTATTCCTTGTTAGATTTTTTTCTTATGATGTTTTATTTTCTAAATATTTTTTTCCATCTATTTCTTTAGTAGTCATTCATTCACGAACATTTCCTGAGTCCCTACTATGTACATCAAGTAGCATAATAGGTGCTAAGAATACAAAAAGACCAAGACAGGGTTTCTGCCCTCTGTGAGCTCAGTGTTGCTGGGGAGATTGATGTGTGGAAAAATAATGATAACACAGTGCGATAAAATAGCACGGGGGTGGAATGCACTGGATTAAATACAGCTCTGGGGAAAGAGCAAGCAAGAAAGCCTGAAAGGAGTAAGTTCCTAGGCAGCAGGCTTCTCAGAGAAGACTCTGGAATTGGGCACTGATGGCGAGGGGGACTTAGCTACTCCCTCCGAGCCCCACTCTCTCATCTGTGAAATGGTGATATGTTAGAACTGCCTCATGTGGTCGTTGGTGTATAGAAAGTGCTTAGATCCATGCGTGGCAAGTACTAACCACTTAGTAAACAGTGGCTGTTATTACTATTACCATTTCATTGAATAAAAAGCCATTTCATTTTACATCTGAGTTCATGCAGGACAGCAGAATGAAACAAATTCTTTAGATTTTGGTTCCACGGATCAGCTTAAAATGGCACATACGGGAGGGAACCCCCACAAAACCCTGGAATCTTCTGGAGGTTAGGCCCCTTGTAGTACAGACTTCCCCCACTAGGTGAGTGTTCTAGGAAGCCATCTGTACCAGTGTACCAGCTGCCATTGTTGTAAGAGGCTATGTTCAGATTCAGTGAATTAAAAAAAAAATTTTATTGATTATGCTATGACAGTTGTCCCTTTTTTCCTCCCTTTTATCCCCTCCGTCCTGCAACCCCTCCCACCAGTATTTCTCCCCTTAGTTCATGTCCATGGGTTGTACATACAAGTTCTTTGGCTTTTCCCCTTCCTATACTATTCTTCACTTCCCCCTATCTATTTTGTACCTACCATTTATGCTTCTTATTCCCTGTACCTTTTCCTCCATTCTCCCCTCACCGTTCCCACTGATAACCCTCCATGTGATCTCCGTTTCTGTGATTCCGTTCCTATTCTAGCTGTTTGCTTAGTTTGTTTTTGTTTTTGTTTTTTTAGGTACAGTTGTTGATAGTTGTGAGTTTGTTGTCATTTTACTGCTCATATTTTTGATCATCTTCTTTTTCTTAGGTTAGTCCTTTTAACATTTCATATAATAAGGGCTTGGTGATGAGGAACTCCTTTAACTTTGCTTTATCTGGGAAGCATTTTATCTACCTTTGCATTCTAAATGATAGCTTTGCTGGATAGAGTCTTCTTGGACATAGGCCCCTGTCTTTCATGACTTTAAATACTTCTTTCCAGCACCTTCTTGCCTGTAAGGTTTCTTTGGAGAAATCAGCTGATTGATAGTCTTACAGGAGCTCCTTTGTAGGTAACTGTCTCCTTTTCTCTTGCTGCTTTTAAGATTCTCTCCTTATCTTTAATCTTGGGTAATGTAATGATGATGTGCCTTGGTGTGTACTTCCTTGGCTCCAACTTCTCTGGGACTCTCTGAGCTTCCTGGACTTCGTGAAAATCTATTTCCTTTGCCAGACTGGGGAAGTTCTCCTTCATTATTTTTTCAAGTAAGTTTTCGATTTCTTGCTCTTCCTCTTCTCCTTCTGGCACTGCTATGATTCAGATGTTGGAGTGTTTAAGTTGTCCCAGAGGTTCCTAAGCCTCTCCTCATTTTTTTGAATTCTTGTTCCTTCATTCTGTTCTGGTTGAATATTTATTTCTTCTTTCTGCCCCAAATCATTGATTTGAGTCCTGGTTTTCTTCCCTTCATTGTTGGTTCCCTGTATATTTTGCTTTATTTCACTTTGCATAGCCTTCACTTTTCCCTCCCTTTTGTGACCATACTCCACCAATTCTGTGAGCATCCAGATTACCAGTATTTTGAACTCTGCATCTGCTAGGTTGGTTATCTCTTCATTGCTTAGTTATGTTTTTGGAGCTTTGATCTGTTCTTTCATTTGGACCATATATATATAGTGCATATATATAATTTTTTCCCCTGTCTCAGCGTGCCTATTATGTTGCAAGGGGCAGAGCCTTAGGTATTCGCCAGGATGGGGCAACCCACATCACTGCCTTCTGGCGCTGTATGTAGGGAAGGGATCTGAAAAGGAACAATGCCACTTGCCTGGCTCTTGCCTGGCTCTTAGTCACTTCCCCTGCTACCCACAAGCAAATTGGGAACTTCTGGTGCTGATTCCCATGTGGGTGTGTGTGTGTACTTTCTTGGACCCTGTGGGTCCCTCAAATGAACTCTTCTGTGAGACTGGCAGTTTCTCCTGCTGCCACAAACCCCACAGGTTTTTACCGGTAGAGGTTTTGAGGCTTCTTTTTCCCGCACTGGAACCCTGGGTTGCACAGACTCTCTTACTTCCCAGTTGTTCCTCCCAGTTTATCTGCACGCAAATGTGGGACCCCTGGTCTGCCAGCAGCCGCCTTGCTGCACGTCCTCTCTGCCCCAGGTGCCTGTCTCTGCCCCTCCGACCAGTCCGGATGAATGTTTCTTCTTTAACTCTTCGGTTGCTGGACTTCCATACAGTTTGATTTTCTGGCAGCTGTGGCTATTTTTTGTTTTTAAATTTGTTGTTGTCCTTCTTTTGGTTGTGTGAGGAGACAAAGTGTATCTACTTATGCCTCCATCTTGGCTGGAAGTTGTGCATTTTTTTTGAAGACTCTTTCAATGCATTTGCCCATTTCATCACGAGTGATTTACAAGTGTACCTGCCAACACCACACTGAGTGTTGAGCAGTTTTTGACAAAAATGGTACTACCCCCATGCCCCATCCTCCCTATTCACCTTATCTCACCCTGAGTGACTTTTTTGTTTTGTTTCTCCAGATGAGAAAAGTCCTCAAAGGGAAATGTTCTCCAGGTGTGGAAGAGGTGAAACAAACAAACAAACAAAAATGGCAGATGCACTAAAAGGCATCAAAATCCATGAGTTCACAAACTGTTTTATGCAGTGGAAAAAATGCCCCAATAGGTGTACTGCATCAAATGGAGAGTGCTTTGAAGGTGACTGAAGTTTAAACATGCAAGAATAAATACACAATTTTTTAATAAATAAATTCTGATTTTGGGGGGATCTCCCTCATATATTTCAGCCCAAAGTCTAGATAACACTAGGGAGAATAGTTTTTAAATCTGATTTATAAAAACTTGAAAGTTAAATGTTTTCTGACTTCTTCCTCCCCTGACTTCATCTATTGCTTATGCCAGGCAAATATTAAAATAGTTTTCTAATTTCCTCTCCAGAAACTGCTTTGTTACCCAGAGTGCTTCTAATGTGTCTGAGAGAGCTAATCTCATTGTGATTTTTTTCCCCCCTAACCTTTGGGGTCTGGTTGACCCTTGATAAATTCTGCTCCTTCACCATGGATGATTACATGTTTAATTGCAATGTGAAAAGATGTGGGAGTCACAGAGTATCCTAACTCAGGAGGGTTGTTGTTTAAAGATGGCTTCACCCTTAGAAGCAAGCTTGTCCACTGGCTGAATGCCTCCTCAGGGCAGGTCACTTCCGAAAGTCCTACAGCTACCCTTGGCCTTTATGGAAATAAAGCTTCCTGTCAGTCATATTCATGAATTTATCTTCCCATTTCTTTTTACTCTCTCAAATTGCCTCAGTAAAGGCAATGTCCTGGCATTGGCGGTATATGCTTATTCTATAGAAGAAATTGTGGGGAATTTCACTGATGTCGTGTTGTTGAGGATGAAATAACAAACTCAAGTAAGACTCCTGAGAAAAATGAGGACTGAGGTGGCTTTGTTATGCCTTTTTTTGAGAACATGGATTCAGAGAAGCGAGTAGCCTAAAGTGAACTTCGTCCAATGTTTTATCTGACTTCCTACTTGGTAACGGTTCACATCTTTAAAGCTCAGCTTAGAGAGCATGGCTCGGTGGAATTTAGAAAATCCACAGAATGAGTCGGTGAGCCAACTATATCACATTTCTCCTCTTGAGAGAGAAAAGGCTGGGCTGAATAGTGTTTAGCATTGGTGGGGCCAAAAAATAGAACACTTGAGAAAAGAGAAAGAAAACTCTGTGACCGAATGGGGCATTGATAGAGGGATCTGTTTAACCTTCTGTCAGGCCTCTAATTTAAATATCTCACTCTTCTTTATTTCCTAGGCTTACCTAGGAAGAGATAATCTAGATGATACCTCTGACATAAAATATAAAAGAAGTTGATGCGCATACATGAATGTGGTTAAGAAATGTAAGCTTGCCCTATGAAAAGCACGTATATATTCAATCACTACATATTCTATTGGTGATGGTAATCTTATATATTTTATTTTAATACCCTCTATTGTCATTTTTATCAATGTAATTTTTAATGTTGTTAACAAAACTGAAATTGCAACAGAGGCAATAGGGCTGATTTGCAAAGAAGTTAGGTATTCCGGCAGTTATTATACAATATGTCAGCTACTGGAATAGTAAAAAAATGCCAGCCTTACATTTTTGTTGTATGCCGTGTCACATTGTTTACATATCACATTGTTTATACTGTCTAACAGTGATTTTATAAAAATGTACAATACTTTCAGGTGTCAGGTTTAATGAAACTTTATTATTAGTACTATGGTCAATGACATTTAAGAAATTCTTTAAATTTCCAAAGAATGACTATTATCTTTGCTAATTCAATGATATTTAACTTTGTGCTCCAAATATGTTGAAACTAAATTGTACAAATGACTAAAGGCAATGGAAATAAAAGTCAGTGTAAATATTTTACAAATTGGGAAAGAGATATTTTTTCTATTGGATTAAAACACATGGACTTTGTGATTTTGAGATTTGCTTTAAAATTTAGCTCATTTGTTTACACGTTGAAAAATTATCTTAAGCTCATTGCCTCACGGCCTCAGGAAGATTACTTCATTTTAAACCCCTCCTTTTAGCAGGAAGAACAAGAAATTATGGGCATAAAAACTTATTTATTTATAAGGTAGGTACATTTATGGAGGCAGAATGTGTATCAAGTTAAAACTCAAATTTCTACTCTGGAATTAGACAGGCTTGGTTCAAGTTCAGCATTTCTGCTTACTAACTGTGTGAAATTAGACAAGTTATTTGATGTCTTTAAGCTTAAGTTTCCTCTGTAAAAATGGAAATAACAAAATGTTCTCATATGGTTGTTGGAAGAATAACTAAGATGCTTAGCAGGCCACTTAATAATAATAAGCATTCAATGAATGAGAGCTCTTACTGAAATTATTTTGGATGAAAAAGTTTAAGTGTACCAAGGAACAGCAAATTCTTATGACTCAATTTCAATGTTCTTAGATGTTCTAAAGAAAGATTGTCTTTTTAAATAGAGAAATATTTTTCTCTGCTTATAATGTCTGTGGAATTCTGTAAAGCCAGGAATATAATCATAAGAATCTACACTCAATCCATGTTTGTCATGTCATAATACAGTATAATACTGTTAGACTTTTCTGTTTTTATTTATGAGAATAACTAGAAACTAAAAGGTGAAGATTTAGGGAAGCAAACTCTATTTCTTGGGTTTCTTTTAAGTTTGGTGCTCAAAAAAATCAGCCCAAACTGTCACAACCACAGAAATGATGAAATATTAATTGTATCTGTTTATAGAAAATGGGTGATAACAGTCTAGTTGGCATAAGAGAGTAAAAATGACAGCAGCAAATTAAACGTATGGTAGCTAAAACAAAAAAATCTGCTTTTAAAGCATGATTATTTCTATTCAGAGCCAACTCTATTTTTCTTCAGCTTTTGTAATTATGTGTATTTCTCATCACTCTCTATGTCCTACCATGTCCTCAGTGTTTTCTGAGAAAATGGGCCCCAAATAACTCAAGCTGCCTAAACTTTTTTGGCTCAAGCCGCATACATCAGAAAATACAAACCCAGACATTCTGGTCCTGACTGTGATCAGTGATTGACACCTGAGCCAATGTCAACTCTATATGAGTACGCTGGGGTGATGGAGGGGGGCTACAACGGAGGTGGTTTGGGTGTCAGCTGCCATTGGGACTGATACAAACTGGATGGGCACAAAACCTCAGTTAGATGCTGGGATGGATAAATGAGAGAGACATCAAAAATAGTAAAATCTTTGTGTTTATATTGTGCAATGTCTAAAATGGCCCTGTGCATCGTATCCTTTCTCCATGAGGCCAAACATTCCAGTCCTGAAAGCACTCAGAAACAGATGAAGGTGGACTGCAAGAGATTACATCCTGTGATCACATCTTGGGAGGATGTTAGGACAGCAAGGACTGTGGGGACTAAGTATTATCCTGTGAACTCTTTGGGCCAATGCCAGAGCTGTTTCTGCTTCTTGTTCCCACTTGAGTTTGGGTTCCTTTGAAATGCTGGCCCTCTTGTAATGTGCCCCAAGTGTGTGCTGAATCGGAAGCTTGAGCATCCAGATCCCATTCCTAGCTTCTCCCACTAACCACCAGGGTGGCCAGGTGGTTGCTTGTTAACTTTTTGTAATAATAATTCAATAAACATGTTAGAGAATCAATTCTCAGTCATAATGTTCTGACACAGTAAGGTATCAGTATCATTAGTGAACCATGTCATAAGAAATTTGTTTGTAATAGGATTTAAATAATGATGTTCATAAATAGACTCACTTAAAAAAGCAAATTAAAGCATTTTCAATTTCTCTCAAGAGTGCTTTTGAAAAAGGCAGCTTTACTGAAGTATCATTTACCTACAGAAAGTTACACATTTAAAGTGTACAATAGAGTAAGTCTCACTGTGTGTTTATATATGTGTAACTATCACTACAACCGAGATAATAAATATACCAACACTCCTAAAAGTTTGCTCATGCCATTCTGTAATCTTTGTTGCTGGTCCTTCATTGTACTTCACTTCCTAGGCAACCACCGTTCTACTTTCTGTTATATAGATTAGTTTGCATTTTCTAGAACTTTATATAAATAAAATCATACAATGTGCATGTTTTCTTGACTTCTTTCACTCAGCATAGTTATTCTGAGCTATCTTTGTGTGTATTAATAGTTTATATATCATTGCGGCATATATGATGAGGTCTGTCCAGAAAAAGTCCAGCCATTGTTAATGTAATGAGAATGATTTGTATGGCATCGATGTAACCTGGCAGCCAAGGAGAGTGGACTGGAGTGCACATGCATGAACAATGACGACTTCATTGTACTGGTCAACAGGGGCAGTAGATGTCATTGAGCGAGCATGTGTACTGTGTGACCATAGCATTCAAAACAACTGAGCGAGTAGAACAATGAATCTACAACCAATTGTGCGTTAAGGATGAACGAACATTCCTCCATGGAAACTATTTGGATGATTCACAAGGTCCTAGTTATGGGCAACTGGTGATTGGCAGCTTCATCAGGACAACGTGCCTGTTCACCCATCAAGCCTGGTGCAGAGTGTTTTGAGAAACATCTAATCGCCCAGGTGACTCAGCCCTCCTACAGCCCAGATTTGGCCCCTGTGACTTCTGGCTTTTCCCAAAACTAAAATCACCTTTGAAAGGGAAGAGATGTCAGACCATCAGTGAAGTTCAGGGAAATACAATGGGGCAGTGGATGGTGATTAGGAAAATTATGTGAGGTCCCTAGGTGCCTACTTTGAAGGGGACTGAGGTGTCATTGCCCCATGTACAATGTTTCTTGTATCTTCTTCAATAAATATCTCTTTTTCACATTGCATGGCTGGATACCTTCTGGGTAGACCTCATATATATGGATATATATGCATGTACTATCTTTTACTTATTCATCAACTTGATGAACATTTGGATTGTTTCTAGGTTTTTGGTTTTTACAGATAAAGTTGCTATAAATATTCTGTATAGTGCTTTGTATAGACATAAGCTTTCACCTGTCTTCTGGGGTAAACGCTTGAAGTACAATGTCTGCATCGTATGGTAGAGGTATATTACACTCTTTAAGAAATAGCCAACCTGTTTTTTAAATTTGTGTTCCATTTTACATTTTCATCAGTAGCGTATGAGAATTACTACATATGTTTGCTAGCACGTGCTCTAATCAACCTTTTTCACTGTAGCAGCCATTTTAATAGGTGTGTGGTAATATTTCATTGTGTTTTTGATTTGCATTTCCTTAATGATTAATAATGTTGAAAATCTTTTCATGGCTTATTTGCCATGTCTATACCTTTTATGATGAAGTTTCTCTTTAAATCTTTTGTCCACTTGCTATTGGATGGTTTTCTTATTATTGAGTTTTGAGAGTTTTAAAAAATACATTCTGGATATAAATCCTTTATCAGGTATGTGATTTGCAGATATTTTCTTTCAGTCTGTGGCTTGTCTTCTTATTCTCTTAGCAATGTCGTTGGAGAGATATTTTAAATTTTAATGAAGTCCCATTTATCGATTTGTTCTTTCATGGGTCATGTTTTTTTTTTCTTTTTTTTATACTAAAAATCTTTGCCTATTTGAAAACCATGAAGTTTTTCTTCACTGTTTTCTTCTAAAAACTTTATAGTTTTAGGTTTTATGTTTTAGTCTATAGTCAGTTTTGAATTAGTTTTTACATGTGGTATGAGGTATGGATCAAAGTTCGTTTTTGCATTTGGTGGAGAATTGGCATTGTTGCTCTCTGTTCAGGGTGGTAATATAGGAAAAATACCATAGACTGGGCAGTTTATAAAAAATAAAAGTTTATTTCTCACAGTTCTGGAGGCTAGGCTAGAGAGTCCAAGTTCAAGACGTTGGCAGATTTGGTGTTTAGTGAGAGCCCATTTTCTGGTTCATAGGCTGCTGTTTTCTCTGCGGCAGAAGGGACAGGGAAATTCTCTGGGGCCTCTTTTATAAGGACACTAATCCCATTCTTGAGGACTTTATCATCATGATCTAATCACCTTCCAAAGGTCCCACCACCAAATACCATCACATTGGGGATTAAGTTTCAACATATGACTTGGGGAAACAGAAATCTTTTTATAGTAGACCTTTTAGA
Organism: Mormoops blainvillei; assembly: GCA_004026545.1. Lineage (NCBI taxonomy): Eukaryota > Metazoa > Chordata > Mammalia > Chiroptera > Mormoopidae > Mormoops > Mormoops blainvillei. The sequence goes on from PVJD01008978.1 coordinate 46,237, forward strand.
AATATTCAAGCTTTTGACCCACAAATGTGATAGATCTCTTCATTGATTTAGGTCTTCCTTAATGTCTCAGTAGTTTTTGTATATTGAGTAGTTTTCATTATTCAATTTTTGTTAGATTTATCCCTAAGCATTTCTACATTTTGATGTTATTATAAATGGTATTTTTTAAACTTTCATTTCTGATTGTTCGCTGCTAGCATATAGAAATACAACTGATTTTTCTATGTTGATTAAACTTGACTCTTGCATCCTTGGTAAAAAAAAAAAAAAATCACTTATTTGTTCCAATATTTTGGCAGGTTCCAGTAGATTTTCTTACATAGATGATCATGTTGCCTGTGAATAAAGACAGTTTTACTACTTTCTTTCTAGTCTGGATGTCTTTTATTTCTTTCTTTTGCCTATTGCTCTGGCTAGAACCTCCAATATAATAAAATAAAAATGGTGAGAACAGAGATCCTAATCTCATCCCTAACCTTAGGGAAGAAACATTCAGCCATTCACCACTAAGTATGATAGCTGTAAGTGTTTTAATGATGCTTTTTGTCATATTGAGGAGATTAATTTCAATACTTATTTTGCTGAAGGTTTTTATCAGGAATATAGGGTTTTTTTTCAAATGCTTTTTCTGTATCTTTTGAGATGATCATATGCTTTGTTTTTTGATATGGTGAATTGCATTAATAATTTTTTAATGTTAAATCAATGTTGCATTCTTGGGATAAACCTTACTTGGTCATGATGCATTACCTATTTTATATAGTGTTAGACTTATTTGATAAAATTTTGTTTAGAATAATAGCATCTACGTTCATGAAAAATATTATACTATAGTTTTCATTTTTTGGTAATCTTAGTATTATGATAATGCTCACCTTACAGAATAAATTGGGAACTATTCCTTTTTTTTTCAATTTCTGCAAGAGTTTGTATAGAATTGGTATTATTTCTTCCACAAATCTTTGAAAGAATTCACCAGTAAAGTCATCCAGGCCTAAAGTTTTCTTTGTGGGAGAATTTTGAACAATAAATTCAATTTTTAGTAAATATATGGCTGTACAGCTTATCTATTTTTTAAGTGAGCTTTGATAGGTTATATCTTTAAGAAATTTTTCCATTTCATTTACATTGTCAAAATTACTGGTATAAAGTTCTTGATAACATTATCATGTCATTTTAAAAATCAGTAGAAACTCTGATGATGTCACCTCTCATTCTTGAGACTGATAATTTATGTCTTGGTAGTATAGAAATTTACCAGTTTCATCTTTGTTCTCAAGGGCCAACTTTTTATTTCATTTATTTTTGTCTATTGTTTTCCATTTTCTGTTTCATTGGTATCCTCTCTGATCTTCATTATTTCCTTTCTTCCACTTACTTTGGGTTTAATTTGCACTTCTTTATCTAGTTTCTTAAGGTAGCTATAAGGTCAGTGATTTGAGATCTTCTTTTCTAATATAGAGGGTCAGTGGTGTGCATTCCCTTCTAAGTAATGCTTTAGTAGAATTCCACAAACTTTGATATGTTGTGTTTTTATTTTCATTTAGTTCAAAATACTATTTTATTTTATTTTTTTTAGTTTCTTCTTTGATCCATGGGTTATAGAAAAGTAGTAGAAAAGGGGTAGGAGGATGAGAGCTGGAGGCTTAGCTTAGAAGCTGCAGATACTGTCTCTGGGATGAGTGGGGAGGAGGTAAGGAAAGCTGCTAATGAAGATATGGTTGTGTCAGGGGATGGAGAAGAGAAACTGGAAGTGGAATTCCAACCTGATCCCTCTATGTTCTTGGTGGAGACAGAGTAAGGACATCTACTGTGAGTAAGAGGAGAGGTAACTTGAATGTGGTAAAGGGCTGAGCAGCCTTTCTGGGGACTGATACTGAGAAAGAACTGTGATCATGTAGACTGATCACTGAAGTAGTAGCTAACGATGAAGATCATGGATTTGTAATGCACGTTGCACAGTTTTCCACTGCTTTGCCTGGATCCCTGAGTGTAGGTTCAGAGGGAGCAGACAGGCATAGAAATGACTCAAGTTCAGAATTTCAATGGTCTCATTTGGAAGAAGAAGAAGGAAATGAGAAAATTGAACTTATTGATAAAGAATAATTGAAGAGTTAGTTTCAGCTGAAAAAGGAAGGGGAAATGAATTGATTGATTAAGGAAGATGGGTACATGGGAAAATGGGTCAAGGGACTTATATCTTTTAATGAAGTTGTGAAACAAGTTTAAAGGAATTGACAGAGAGAACAGGAAGTTTACATTGTGTGGTCAGGCTGTGGGATATTAGAGATTAAGTTTTAATAAGTGAAGTAATTCTGTGGAACGACAAGTTTCAGGGTGTGGGTATGTATGTGGGTGACAGGATTGGAGTAGAGCTGAAGGTTATTGGAGCAAGGAGGCCTAAGAATTGTGGGGAGCAGTCATTTTATGGAGCATGCACACAGATTTTGAAACCAACCAGGATGATGGCAGGACTAGGGGTGGAGACTGTGAGTCAACTGCTGTTTAATGTTTGGGGATGAATACCAGGGGTTGGTTGATGACAACAAGAAAAAGGCATTTATGATTGTATACTAGAGGCATAAAGGGGCAGGAAATGCTGGCTCGCCTCCACTCTTGATGTCAAGCAAAGCTTGGGAGACCAAAAGTCGCTACTGATGAGGGCCTTGGAAGAGAAGAGTACCTAAGGGGAATCTAGGTTTAAGTTCAGTGGAGATCCCCTTCTGGAAAATGAAAATGTATGGGACTTTGCTGATCAGGAAGTGGGAGACAGCAGATACGCTTGGGAATAAAGAAGAGTTGTGGGTGTTTGCTTCTCCCCTGAATCAAGCATTAGTTTGGTGTTACGACTGGAGAACCTTATCTTTGGGACAGATAATGAAGGTGTCAGGGATATGAGGCATGGTACTATTCATAGACCTCTAGTTTCCAAAAGAAATTTTAATGTGAATTTTCTTTACTGTTGAAACTACTGTTTCAAATGATATGAGAAGCAATCTGTGAACTTGTCGACATTAAGATCTCTTTCAGCTCAGGGGAGTGTATCTACATTCCATTTCAAATATCGATGACTAAAGTATATTTTCTTCCTGATGACTAAGTTGTCTTCAGGGATTATCTCATGGTTATAGCTCCTCAGCTTCTCTATGATAAGGCCTGTGTGGAAAAGGTGGATCCAGGGAAATGTGGGCAACCATGGGGCTCCAGCCAAACCCCTGTGGCAGTTCCCTCTGGAGTCCCTGTGTCCTGTGATTGTTCATCTTTCCATCTCTTTAACTGTTTCTCTATTATGTGCTAAATGAAGCCTTGGTTGGGAGGTCACTCTATGAGGTGTATGAGGGGCAGTTCACCTTCCTTTCCTCAGATATACCCTTAGAAACCTTGTATTTCTTTACTGATAAGATAGTTTTCTCTGAATTGGGTTCACTGTTTTCCAGAAGAGTCAAGATTTAAAATTGTGCACCACATGAAAATAACAGGATATAGTGACCATCCCAGCATTGTTTACCTGACATCAGCATTTTGAGTCAATTGCTTTTCCTGTGCATACTTCAGTCTGCTCTTCGGTGAGGCACAGTTAATAATGCAGGTCTCACTTTACAGGGCAGACATGACCCTTACGGTCGATGTGTGTGAAGCTCTTAGTCCATGCCCTAGCACACAGCAGGTATTTAATCAATGGTAATCGCTATTTTATTCAGAATCATCATGGCGGAATCATGCAGAGGTTTAACACAAGTAAACGCACTGCATCTTCACAACAATTCTGTGAAATGACTATTAATGACTCTTGACAGATAAGGAAATTGAAGGTCAGTGTGATTCCCAAGTTCAAAGGTCAGAACTCAGTAAATTCCAGAACTCAGACTGGGTTTCAGGTCTGTTTCATTCTATACCCAATGCTCCTCCCAATACAGTTAGATCATCCTAGGAAAATTATTTGGAATTTAGAGAAGAAAATTTCAAAATATTTTGCTGTTGCTGTGGCTTATTGTAACCCTTACCATCAGATAATTTCTTGGGTCGGTCTCAAGCCCTTTATGCAGAACCAAACTCTTTTCATCTTATTCAGTTTTCAGGAGCACAAAGATATATCAAAACTAATTTCCTAGGTAGGGAGAGTCATTCCCAGAGCAGTTGGTTGGTTACTCTTAGAGAACTCAGCAATTCAGCTCAAATCAGATCATCAAAGCTAAGCTGAGGAAAGTCACCGTTGATTTGAAACATCAAGAGCGAAGACTAGGAACACTAAAAATCAGAAATACCATACAATTACATTTTTTCAGATGCAAGCACATCAGAATTCATTTAGTTAGCAGTGCACAGAGTCTCACCACTGAGTTCTTTAATTATAACACCAGGGCACTCTCTAAAAACATGAGAGAAATGCCATTTCTGGCAATTCATTAATCAAGTGATTTCACTTCCCCTCTCGGGAGGACAGACCAGGGTAGGGTTTTTGCTGGACATGCAAACTCCCTCCATTCATTAATTATCAAACATGACAAGCTCCATAATGTTCCAGGGGTAATTTTTAATAATCCACAGGCCCTCATTAGTTAATACTCTCTCTCACCCCAAGCCTGAAGTAGTGCTGTCCTTCTAGCATTACAGACGGAGACACAGCTTTGCGCTGGCTCCCAAGCTTCAGAAGGGATCTTGGAGATCATGGAGTTCTATCCCTTTATTGGTATAAATGAATGAACCAGGGCCTCAAGAGGTTTAGTGACTTTTTTTGATATTGCACGACCAGATGATATGAAGGTTAAAAGTGGAAAGATTAAAATTAGACATGAACCAGTGTCATGAAATGGGGAAAATTTTGGAGAGGGATATGGTGATTTGGGGGGAGGGATGAAAGAGGAGGAATTACTTAACATCCTTGAGTTTCACTGTGTTCTCTGTAAAGTTTCTTAATATCTGTCTTGGGGGACGTCTGGCATGTAGGGTGTGCTAAATGAATGATAGATTTTTACAAGTTTGCCTTTGAAGTCTACATGACTGAATGTAAAACGGAAGACCATTTACTCCACTTTGTATTTCTACCTGAACTTACTACCCTTTATTAACCAACCTAACGCAAATCAGTTTGGAACCGATCTGGATTATGGCCATGAGCCCACATGGTCTCTTACTGCTATAGATTCAGAAAGCCTGGAGAGAGCCCCGCTCTTATCTCCATATCTGCCTCACCTTTGTTCCATCGTTCAGACTGCCCCTTATTCATGTCTGCCGTGCTCCATACCACGATGCCAAGCTGTCATGCTTGAGAAATTGACATACATCCGGCTTTCTGTCTCATTCTCCTTTGAGCATTCCTGAACCCACTACTCTTCCTGTTCATCTCTCACCTCAGCACTTTTGGCTGGAACCGTAACTTTGACTGAGCTGGAGTCAGTCTTTACCTCAGTCCCATCTGTGATGAGCTGTAGCCAACCTTAGTAATCCCAAATGTACCTTCAGGTGCGCATAAGTTTCTCCCAGGCCCAGGTGATGTAGGTACCTGGAAATGCTGAGTGCTGGAGCGATGTGGAATTTCAGGTTCATATTTGCCCCACAGGCTGCCACAATAAGTTGCTCTTTTCTGTGCAAGAATGTGAAGGACCCAGTTTTTTTCCTACCTGAATCATCTGAGCACCTGACATTTCTCTCTTATGATTCAGGGTTCATGTCCAGTGCGAATCTCTTTCAATAACTTCAAACAGTCTAGCTGGGGTCTGCTTCCCTTCCTGTTTTCCTCGGCTCTAGACACGGACTGAGGATTAGCGTGGAATTTTGCCTCTTTTCTAACAGCTGGCTTTAACAGAACCCAGGCCACATCTATTCGGTGACTGATACTCACCGTGCCCTTATGGGGTGGTTATGGGGCTGCACCTTACTTGATTCCCCAAATGAGGTCACCTCTTGACCCCACATGTGTCTTGAACTTGGAGGTATGAACTGCTTCTGTGCTCTTCCCACTCCTTTGGATTTGGTTTTAGACCGTCAGCTGGTGAGGTAAAAATATTATTTTCATACTTCTGGCCTTGAGATCTGACAAAAGTTCTACAAGACACCAAGTATCCAATACATGGAACATGCATGATTTTTGCTCAATGTATATGCAAGACAGTAAACCCTATAAACTATTATAAAACTACCCTACTTTGCTTGTATCAAAAAATTAACATTTTTACAGATTAAATTTTTTCCTTCATTCAAAATGGTAATAGTGTTAATGGGTCCCATAGTGGGAGGTTAATGGCAACAGAAAATAGCTATTTCATTGAATAGAAGAAAGTAAATAAGAAAATTTATGTTGCGTTTCAACGACTACTGTTAATCTCCAGGCATATTTGAGAAGTAGCAGAACGGAGCAGCTTTCTTAGCTTTTATGTCAACTCTAGCTCTCAGGCTAAATCACTTGGATCATGAAGATTATGTTGCTTATCACTGCTGGAGGCCCTTGTCTTTTCCCATTTTACTCTCTCTTGCCAGGATTATGGGGAAGACTGGCACTGCTTTGCTGAAATTCCAGCAAGGCAATATCTTATAAATATGATCATGCCAGATATAAGACACTATTAAAATACTGATTAGTAAAAGGACAGGGTTATGGGCTGTCCAAAAACCCCTGCAATTCATAGTCCTCCCTTTTAGTGCTGAACTCTTCCTTACTTTCTTCTTCTTCTTCTTCTTTCCAGCTGGAGGAAGTATTGAGACTGGGACTTCAGCTTGTAAACCATCATTGCCCTGGGATAGTCAGTAGGACAGTAAGGTGCAGCTGTGCTACAGGGTGGCCAAAAACATAAGGGTAAAAGACAACCACATCTTTTCCTCTTTTTGATTGGTTTACGATTACTCCAGATCCAGGAGCACATTGTTTAAACTTGCCTCTCCAAAGCCCCATTAATTTTTGCTATTGGTTTGTCTCTTGTTTCCAAACAAGATCTCACCTCAAGTTCCGCCCAGTAGTTAGCAACCCTAAAGCATCTTCTTTTCTCAGTTCAAGAGAATCGGGATGGAAGATCCCCACGTTGGGTCTTGTTTAGGAACTTTTCAAATCCTTAGAGTGCGGGGATTTGGTGTAGATGACTGGGTAAATAATTATCTGAAGTTATCTGGTGTCAGAACTCAAGACTTTACCTAGAATTAAACCCATGATATAACACACGAGCTTGTCATTTGCAAGTGATCAGAGTTATACAACCTTGTTCTCTCTTCACTGTTCTTTTGGTATGTCTCTCTCCCTTGGTACCCTTCCCTGTTGTGCCAAAGACGATCTGGGAGTAAATTGAACAGCAGGAGCTGAGGACTGAATACAGGGTCACGTTTTTACTCAGGGTTTGAACTGCCGTCTTTACTCTCCAAAGGCCTACTTGGCTTTTCTGTTTCTTACCTCTCAGATGACAAGGAAATTGAACTAACTAGCCAGAAGTTAAGTGACTTGTGCAAGTGGTCACACGAGTCACTTCCAGACCATGAATTCCTAAGTTGTATCACAATGTAAGCCTCTAGAGATCAAGCATCTTTTTTTTTTCTAAGAGATAGGCAGGTTACCTTCAGTTTTATGATGTCTTTTTTTCATTTTAAACAGATGCTACAGTTAATTGAGTCCATGGCAAGTTCAAGCTGTTATCCCTTGTCAGATGGGCAGTAGGTAGCACATTGTGCTCAATAACTTTCAGGTCTGAATGCCCCCGAACTGAGACATTGACACCAGGACCAGTTTCTAGTTTGAAAATGTTAACTTGTCTGATTGAACTTATACTGACCAAGCTAAAAAGTTGATGGAGAGCATTCAAAGAGAACACAGTGCATTTCTTCCAAATTTTAGGATGATTGAAAGAGAGAGGAGAGAAACAGATATAGGATTTCTCTGGGGGAGAGTTTAGTGCGGAGGAGGAAGCAGCAGCAGGAGACGACGTGCCTGAGGAAGTGGCAAGAGCGGTTTAACCTGTGATTTCAGTTTTTATGCTTGATCTATGTATGGCTGTAACTTTTCAGATATGCCAGAGGGAAGCAAAAAGCAAGCCCCCAAAATTCCTCTCAGCTGCAGGAGGAGAACAAAGGACAAACACCTCCCTTTTCTTCATCCCCTTACAAGCTGACTGCACGCAAAGGGTGCTAGTAGCTGCCCTTATGAGAAGAATAACCACTAAGGCTTCTCAGGTGCTCTCCAGGTACCTGTGCTAAATGCGTAACACATCTCATTTAACCCTCTTCACAACCCTATGAGGGAAGCGATTAATGCCCCCATTTTGAAGACATTGAGGTTAATGTTTATAGAAGTTAAATTGACAAAAGTCTCATGGCTACAAGTGGAAAGACAGGCTTTGAATTCATTTTGCCTGACTCCAGACTCTAAGCTCAGAAGCACCTCCATTGCCGTCTACAGTTTTGGCAAAGGATGTCAGTCCTGTGCTCCTTCGGAGGCTTCGCCTGTCCAGTGACTGCACAGTGACCAGGCTGCTCTGGGTCAGCAAGAGACAGACACATCTCCCCTGTAATATGTTACTTACAGGGCCAGCCGCATTTACTAGGGCATAGGAAACGAATGTTCTTCTTCAAATGTTATTTGTACAGGGTTAAAGAATAAAGCATTTTAGTATCAGTTGGTTCATCAGTAAGCAGCTATTAATATCACACTGTCATTAATGTTATACAAGGTGCTTGGGCTTTGGGGTGGTGTTTCAATGGCATACACAGGCCCTTGGTAAAGAACTTTTAACCTCCACAAGATGACACAAAACCTTTAAGGGGCGTGAGGCTTATATTGCATGTATTTAAGAGCTAAGTGCCATGATTGTGAGTGTTAAGGATGCCCAGGGACAGGGAAGGTTTGTGCGGATGTTTCATGCGCTATTTGAAGAGTGCAGAACTACCATGTCTTACAACATCAAAAGAATTTAGAAAGCAGAAGAAAATGAGATGCCAAGGAGAAAAACTGTTGTTATTCTGTGCTGATGGCATCTCCAGTGGTGAACAAGATAGAAAAGGAGGGGACTGCTAGAAACATTGGAGTGGGCTTTTACTACCTATACAAATGTGTAGCTGAATCAGTTCATCATCTTCTGAATCAATACCAGGATGATGGACAGCATGCATCAAATTCAGTTGTATATATTATTTGCAAAATGGTAAGACTTTTTAAATTCTTATATAATAATGCCTAGTGTATTAACCCATTGCAGTATTCTGAGCTGACTACTGACACTTCTGATACAAAATGTGGGGTTTTTCCCCCACAGCAACCAATTCTTCACGTTCTGGGCACCATCTAGGTACACTACCATTTGATTCAATTCTGATATTAACTTGAGAGTTAGCACAGACCTCAGGGGCTAAGGGCTTTGTGCCACAAGGACTGCTCCCACTTCAGATGTTCAATGAAAGTCTCAGAGCTCCTTGTTTCTTATTGACTGACTGTATGTCGGAGGTTCTTATGACCCCCTACCTCAGGTTGATAATTTACTATAATGTCTTACAGAGCTCAGGGGAACACTTCACTTACTGTCACCAGTTTATTATAGAGGAGACAAGTGACTAGCCAGATGAAGAGGTATAGAGGGCAAGGTCTGGAAGGATCCTGAACACAGGCGCTTCTCTTCCTGTAGAGGTGGAGTGCACTGCTCACATGAAAATGTTCACCAGCCCAGAAGCTCCCTAAATTCTGTCATTTAGGGATTTTTATGGAGGTCCCACTTTGTAGCCTGATGATTAAGTCATTGGTCAATGGTGATTGAACTCAATCTCCACCCTTCTTCCCCCTTTGGAGGTCTGCAGGTGGAGCTGAAAGTTTGAAGCTTCTAATCAAGGCCTGATCTTTATGGCAACCAACTGCCTTCTCGAAGCTGTCTAGAAGACATCATCCCATTAGTATATCAAACTTGTTCATATCACTGAGGGCGTTCCAAGGGTTTTAAGAACTGTTTGTCAGGATCTAGGAAAAAGACCAAATACATATTTCTTATTATATCAGAACATCACAATTATCAAGGTATATAATTAAGTTTTTTTTTTTAAACAAAACACAATTCTAGATTATAGTTCGATCAGGGGGAAGGTCAGAACGGCATCTCTGCTCTTCCTCAGGTTCACGAAGATCTGTGGTAAGTCCCCTTCTGGTCAGGGTGGCAGAGAAGACATCCAGGGAATCTCTTTGTGAAGCTCTACTGAGGCAGATTCGTCCTTTTCTAGTTGAAAAGTGTTCTTCTTTTGCATTTTGTGAATAGCTGTTTCTGATCATCCCTTAAGGCATCTCTTCCATGGTGTTACATTGGTCAAGGCAGTTAAAGGTCTCCACAGGTTCATGAAAAAGGAAAGTGCACGTCACTTCTTGAGGGGTGTTAACATCACATTTTAAGAAGAGGCATGTAGGATATACATATCCATGTGGCTGTGTTTAGAAAATGTAATATGCTACAATATGGAAAGCATGTAACCATACAAAGTGTTCACAAAGGCTAACTTACTAATATTACTAAATAAATGTTTTCTTTAAGAATGAATCAACGTATCTGTACCTTTCTTTGGCTAGAGCTTCAAACTGTAGTAGAATAATTATTTACTTGTGAGTGGTTGGTTTGAGCTTGTTTTGTCTTTGCCTGTCTGCTACCTACCTGGATCCCTTGAAATGAAGTATTTAAATTTTATAGCTTACTGCAAACTTAAAAGAAGTTTTAAGATAGTACAAAAAGCTAACTCTCTAAACCCATCTGGACTGATCTGTTTCAATGTTTTGCCTCATTTATTTTTACTTTGTCTCTCTCTTTGTCTCTGTCTTTTCTACTTATTTTAGAGTGAGTTTCAGACATGATACCCCTTTCTCCCTCGTTAACCCATAGCACCGTCATCGAACTTAGGAAACTGAACCTTCATAGTGTGCTATTATTTAGTATATAGACCATATTCAAATTTTAACAGTTTTTGTACTAATGTTCTTATATAGTTTATTTTTTCTCTGGATCCAATCCAGGATTGCAAATTGCATTTAGTTGTTGTGTCTCTTCAGTACCTTAATTTGAAACAATTCCTCAGCTTTGTGTATCATGAGATTGGCATTTTTGAAGTGTGCAGGCCAAATATTTGGTATAAGCCTCAGTTTGGGCTTGCCTTGGGTTCTTCCATGATTCAGCAAGATTATACATTTTTGGCAAGATTATCATTAAAGTGGTATGTATTCTTACCAGCATATCACCTCAGGAGGCACACATTTTCAGTTTATCTTATGGTTGATGTCATTAAGTTCGATTATTTGTATATGGTGGTGACTGCCAGGTATATCCACTATAGAACTTCCACTTCCTTTTGTAATCCATAGGGAGATATTTTGAGACTACTTAATATTCTGTCCTCTCAAAACTTTCACCTAATAGTTTTAGCATGATGAATCTTACCAGAATCAGTTGCTATGCTGATAGTTTCAAAAAAGGTGATTTTCTAACTTTTATTATTTCCTCTACTTTTATTTTCTCCAGCTTCATTGAGGTATAACTGACAAATAAAATGGTATGCAGTTAAAGTGTACAGCATGATGATTCGACACATGTACACAGTGTGCACTGATTACCCCGATCAGGTTAATTAACCCATTTATCACCTCACAGTTACCTTTTTTGTGTATGTGGTGAGAATGCTCAAGATTTACTTAGCAAATTTCAAGTATGTAATACAGTGTGATTAGCTATAGATACCATGTAGTATATTAGATCCCCAGATCTCATTCTTCTTATAACTAAGGGTTTATAACCTTTGACTAGTGCCTCCCATCTCTACACCCCCTCCACACCTAGTCCTTGGTAACTAACATTCTATTCTCTGTTTCTATGAGTTCAACATTTTAAAAAATTCCACAGATAAGTGAGATTATGCTGTGTTTGTCTTTCTGTGTATGGCTTATTTTACTTAGGCTAATGTGTTCCTGGTTCATTCATGTTGTCACAAATGGTAGGATTGCCTTCTTTCTTGTGGCTGAAAAATATTCCGCTGTGTTTGTGCGTGTGCACACACATACACACCCACCACATTTTCTTTATTTATTCATTTATTGATGTGCACTTAGGTTGTTTCCACATTCTAGCTATTGTGAATAATGCTGAAATGAGACACTGATTTTATTTCCTTTGGATATAAACCTAGAAGTGGGATTGCTGGATCATATTGTAGTTCTATTTTTTATTTTTTGATAAACCTCCATACTGTTTTTCATAGTGGCTGCACCAACCTACATTTCTCCCAACTGTGCACAAAAGTTCCGTTTTCTCCACATCCTCCCCAGCACTTGTTATCATTTGTCTTTTAAATCATAGCCATTTTAACAGATGTGAGATAATATCTCATTGCTGTTGTGATTTGTATTTACCTGACGATAAGTGATTCTGAGTATCTTCATGTACTCATTTGCCATTTGTGTGTTTTCTTCGGAAAAATGTTTATTCAGTTTCCTTGCCTATTTTTGAAATTGGATTTTTTTTTTTTTTTTTGCTGTCGAGTTATATGAGTTCCCTATGTATATATTAGATATCAACCCTTTATCACATCTATGGTGTGCAAATATTTTCTCTCATTTTGTAGGCTGCCTTTTTATTTTGTTGACTCCTTTCTTCTATTTTTACTAACTGGCATTCTATTGTGTGAAAAAAGTTTTCCCTTCCACCTTATTTATTCTAATTAAGGGGTTCTTATCTTGTTAAATGAATTATAATCCAATGCTATTAGTTAATTCATTTTGAAGCTCAAATTATCCCAGATTTACCCTAAAAGCTGGTTCTTGGGTTCTTTTGACATATCTCTTATATTAATCTGTTCAGGTTCCCAGGACAAAATAACACAGACTGGGTAACTTAAACAACAGAAATCTATGATCAAGGTGCAGGCCAGTTTGGTTCCTGGTGAAAGCTCTCTTCTTGGCTTGCAGATGACCACCCCTTCTCTGTATTGTCACATGGCACAGAGAAAGCTCTGGGGTCTCTTCTTCCTCTTACGGGAGCACTAGCCCTCATGGACAAGGGCCCCATCTTTATGACCTCATTTAACCGTTGTCACTTCCTCAGAGACCCTATTTCTAGATACAGTCCTTTTGGGTTTAGGGCTTCAGTATATGAATTTTGAGGGAACACAGACATTCAATCCATAACATCCCCCATCATTTTTTTTTTTTTTTGAGCACTTACTTGCTTTTTGTATAACAACAGATTCCAAGTTCTTCCTGTATTTCTTTACCCCAGGCCTCCTTTTCTAAGGAGCGCTCTCCTTTTAGTGAGTCCTTAGAAGCAACATCTACAAGGAAGCGTTTGTGTAGGTCATCTAATCTTGTCTGTTTAGGGAAAAACTAGTTAAATAAAGAATTCATGAAACAGTTTCAAAAAACACCTCCCTTGAATGAGGAAGGTTAAAGATGTGTAGAACACTCCTTGACCTCTGCCGAAAGTATTTCGTATACAGTATTATTTTTACATTCAGTAAGTCGCAAAGCAGTAAAATGAGAGCCATGCGCCTGTGCTTACTGAAGGCGGGGTTCTATTAAACACCGACCCAGGGGGGCGGGCACACTGCGGAACAGTTGGAGGTCAGGACGCCCAGAAGAAGGCATAGCGCTGCGGGGCACCCACTTTTCAGACAACTGGTCTGAACCAGCCGGCAGCCTCATTTTTAAATATTGACTATTTGTACCATCTGGACTTGAACAATCAGAGAGCTTGGTTGTTATTCCAAGGCTAATATGGTCTTAGAGAAAATTTGTGGTGTTTGGCTCAAGCTTTGTTTCAAGGATCCAACCCCTCTGCGTAGGATCAGATTTCCCAGGAACTCAGATAGTCTTTGTCCATCCTGGGTCTTTATATTACTTAGCCTCTCTGATGATTTAAGACAAGAAACATACTGGAGACAAAAGGGGCCTTGTCCCTGGTACTTACTGTTTATACATCTTTTGATGGATAATGGACACTGTGTAGATCCAAATCCCTTCTCCTGACTGGGCCTCAGTTTCCTTATTTGTAAGATGAGAAGCTGAGGCTAAATTCTAAATTCCCTTCTAGCTTTTAGGTTCTATAATGCATTCCATGCCTAAAATCTTTAAAGTGTGAATTGACCTTTCAGATCAAGAAAAATTACCAGAGAACCTGGTTGCATTACAGAATTAAAGACTTCAGAGACCCAGCAAGCCTGCTTTTTGGAGAGTGCTTTCTTTTTACAGCTGAGAAGAGAGGAATCAACACACTAACTATAACTTCATATGACTAATGGTAACCATGGTGACCACTAAATATTCCTTCTAGATCTTGCATCTGCACAGCTCACTGAAGCAGAGGAAATAAATGTTGCTGCTTTGAAAAATGATAAAAATAATCTGAACCAGCGACAGGCTTGGAAGGAGAGACCTTACATCTGAAGGTCGAGCCATTCCATCTCATTATCTCTCAGGCTTTGTTTAATCTCAGGAGGCATTTTGTGCCAACTGAATGGCTAGGTCACAGGCCTAAGAGATTTTGCATTAGAGTTCTGAAGTACTTCACTAATTTTAAAGGAAGCTTCTGCAGTTCTGACAATATTTGCTAGGTCAGTGTAATGACTTGTATGTTAAAATATTGAAAGTGAACATTAGAACAGCAAAAGAATATTCCCCGAGCTTCTAGATCTTGATGTCAGGTTTAAGTCCAGAGTGAGTAGAAGGTGGGCCAAGGTCAGGTCACACTCAGAGAGCGGGAACATGGGCACAGGAACTGGGTCACAGGAAATCTGTAAATTAGACAAAGAGAATGGACAGACAGCACCTTGGGTAAAACATGGGGCAGTAACCAGGAAGGCTGGAACTGGTGGTATAGCCCAGAAGGGCCACACGGGAAATGCAAGTGAGTGAATGATCCAAGAGCGGGTGGTGTCTGTGGGCAACTCAAGAGCACACGGCCTTTCTACAGAGGGCAGCCTGTTGTTGCTGTGGGAGATTCAGGGCTCTCATTTTTGGTCAGAAGCTAGAGATCTGAAATTTTTAAATATAAAATTTTAAAATAATTTAATGTTGACATGGTGTGGGTTACCATTTTGTATCCTTTGATATTATACTTACCTTTTGAGAAAGAAAATAGGAAATGTCACAGAAATGAAATTCCGTATAATGACCTGTAACTGTGAGACCATGAACACAACAAATTCAATCAAGTTGATGTTGACCTGAAATGTCAGGGAGGCACAGCTGTGTGTGATGGTTTACATTTAAGTAATTACATTGGGGTTGGTTTAGAGAAAGAATATGTTGACAGATAAAAGATGGTCTTGCATGACAGGTTTACAGGGGGTCCAAAATGGCGCATTTCGGTCTCTCTCTAGCACCAAATGCTGTGAACACCTTTCCAAGGGGCTAGTCAGTCTTCCTAAAGCCATTTCCCACGGCCTCCCACCCCTCACAATTTTCTCCTGAATTGCAATAGACACTGGCACCAAAAGCCCAACACGGAGGCAGTTCTACGTTTTAGGCCAGTCTGGATCTGCAGATAAGTCATAATCATCTGGCTAGAATGGGGAGTGAGGAGACAGAGAGAGCAAGTTTCTACCAGAGGAAAAACACCAGCACTTGCAGCATTGACCACTGTCCTGTCCACCATGCCAGCCCCCTGGGGACTAGACTGCGTAGTGCCTAGCGAAACTTTGTACCTGGGCGTTGGGGGGCGCAGTGGGCCCTCTTACCCTTTAGAAAGCATGATTACTTTCCAGATTATAGAGTTATTATAAAAAATCTGAAAACTGGGGGGAAACGAATAGCTTCTAATTATTAGGGGAAGCAGAGATGAAGACACGCTTCATAGGAAGAGAGACCAGCGAGTAAATCGTTGTCCTGTGGGAAATTACTTTGATGCAATGGTAGCTCCCAAGTGCCATACTAGACAAGTTATTACAGAGGTCATGGAACAGAAAGGCTCACAGATCAGATTAATTATGCTGGAATCATGTAGTTCATTGACTCTATTTAAAATACAAAGTGAGAAACAAGGGACAGAAGAACGCAACCACTTAGGGCAGGATGCATACGGGCGGAAGGACCACACTGCCTGAACTCTGCCTCACAGTGTTATGATGTCCTGACTCTGCCACACTAACCTTCCCACCTGGCCAAGTGGATATGAGGACCAGAGTTGAGGGGGATTAAGAGGGTTCAGTAGATAGAAGATACCTGGAGCCAGAGCATAGTTCCTCTTTGGGAGAGGTGCAAGGACAGGTGTACCAAACACAGCTGCCACTCTCTGGTTAACCTGGTGAACACTGGTGTATTCTATGTGCATTTTCTGGGCAGAGGATATGTGGGGCCACAATGGGGTCACAATAGATGTCACCAATATATGGACAATTTCAGAGAAAACATGACCATCACAGAAGTGACGTGACTTATGGCAATTAATGCCTAAGTTTCCCTTGTGTAGTTTTCAAACTATTGACACTGGTGCTGGGGGGATGTGCTGCCCAAGTTTTGGAGACCTTGAAGCCTTTATTAGGAAGCATTTTAGTTAGAAGGCAGAGAATGACAGACAGAAATACACTTATCGCTGCATCTTTGTGAAGCTTCCCAATGAAACCTGGAATGGGCCCATATAAAAAAGTAACCAGGGCAGAAAGGGTCTAACATGTGTTCCCCCTTAAGAACTAAACCAGCACTATTTTCATGGGGGCCCTGAGGCCTGCGAATGCCTCAGACCCGCAAATGGGAGAGTGCATGCGTGAAGTAAGGCGAGGGGAAGACAAAAGCCCAGAGAAGGCCAACACTTAAAGGGCAGATGGAAAGACGGGAACACATGATGGGGACAGAGCAAGAACAGAGAGCTTCAAGGATCGGAAGATGTGGTCACTGAAGCCAGGTGGTTCATGCATTCTGCTGAAATGAAAGGGGCTGCTCACGGCTAGAGAGTGTCTAAGTGAGTACACCACCAGGAAGGGAGGGAGAGGGGCCAAAGCTGGGTAGCTCCTGTCATTCAGAATGAAAGTAAGGGAGAGACTGCCTAATCCCGAACACGTCCTACTGCACATGGGGAAGCACGGTGTCGGTGTCAGGAGACCCAACTGCCATTTTGGGTTCCCCTCTTTGAAATCACGTCACTCCAGACTGGGGTTCATATGATCCTGCTACCTGCCCCCTTCTTTCCCTCTGCACTTCTAAGGGGTTTGCCAATGTGCACATTCTTTTTCAGATGTCTAATTCAGACTCAGAAAATTGCTGGTTTCAACTCTTTTTGCCAGATGGCTGAGGAAAGAGCAATTGACTGTTAGTGCTAAATGCCTGTGTCAGAACCCGAAGCAGCCAATTCCAATTAACATAAAAAGAAGAGCAGATCTCCTAACACGCAAGTGTGAACTGACGGGATGACAAAAACTCGTGTGGTGGTAAAAGAAAACACACTGCATCCTTTCTCCTCTCCGACGCTGACCACACTGCTGGGTTGAGCGGGGACTATATTTACCAATGAGAAGGGAATAGAAAATCAATACACCCAGAACAACACCGGTTCCTTTCTGCACAGATGGAAGAGAGTGGTTCTCAAAGTCACAGGCCAGAAATCTTCAGTTTTTCTGTTTTGTGGACGAAGCATACCATTATTATTTTCAACACAATTCCTTGTCTTCCCAGATGAGATCTCTTTCAGAGAAGTGGGTGGCACTAACTTTTAAGTGACTGATATAAAGAGTTCTTGATTTTTTACATTTTATTTTTAAAAACTTATCTTCTATCTTTTTAAAAATATTTTTAAAAATTTATTTTTAGAGAGAGGGGAAGAGAGGGAGAAAGAGGCAGGGAGAAACATTGATGTGAGAGAGAAACATTGTTAGGTTGTCTCTCATTTGCGTCCCAGCCAGGGACCGAACCTAAAACTCAGGCATGTGCCCTGGCCTGGAATTGAACCAGCAACCTTTCTTTTTGTGGAACAATGCCCAACCAACTGAGCCACACCGGTCAGGGCTAAATTTATCTTTTTAATAGATAATACACGTAGAGGGGTCAAATAAAAATGAAATAGGATCTACACTGAGACATTTTGTTCCTACCTGTATTTCCACCTACCCTATTTCTTTCTGTTAATAAGTTTTCATTTTAATTATCCTCTTACTTATTCTTCCCATGTTTCTTTATGAATATATGAGTATATATTATATTATTAGTTTTCCTTTTTTCTCATAAAAGATGGCATATTATATATATGATATTATTTCTTGGTTTTTGTTACTAAACAGTATATTTAGAGACCATTCCATATTAAAACCTAGAGAGTTTATTTATTTATTTCTTTATTTTTACTTCTATGTTGTATTCACTGTATGGATATATTATTGTTCCTTTGACCAGTGCCCTGGTTTTGAACGCTTGGATTGGTCCTGGTGTTTTGTCGTAACTAACAGTTCTCCAGTGGGTAGTCCTGTGATATGTGTGTTAGAGTAAATGGAGGACAGACTGCCAGAGCCAGCACTGTGGCTCAAATTCATCTGTAATTTTGGTAGATATTGCAAGATGTTTTTTCATGGAGGCTGACCATTTTCCGTTCCCTCAAGTACAATACGAGCGTGTCTATTCCTTGCAGCTTGAGTAAGTAAGTGTTGTCAAACTCCTGGGGTTTGCTTGTTGTTTTTCTTTGTTTTCATTGGTCTTATAGTTAATAAAATGGTGCTCAAGGTCATTTTACCTAGTGTTTCTCTTATCATACTTTCTTCGGATAATAGAATATTCTTATTTTTCTTTGTTTTTTTTGAACTCTGAGAGAAGGATTATAACATAATGATACAGGGGAAAAGTCATTTCCAGGTGCTCCACTCTTATGCTGTTAAGGACTTCATCAGATTCTGGGCTTTTTGCCATGTCCTTCTGTGTGAATTTTATTACCCCATGTTTGCTTATAATGATAAGTCATTATAACATTTACTGAGAGCTTCCTGTGCTCCAGGCATGGTCCAAAGCACTCTATACATTAATTCATTAACTCTTTAAGGAAAAAGGTTTGTGAAGAAGGGTTGTTATAATCTCTACATTTAGATGTGAAAAGCGAGGCACAAAAAGCTTAGTGACTTGCTCAACGTCGCAAAGGCCATTTGTTCTAGGGTGAGCAACTATTGCATTTTTCCTCAGACTGTCTCAATTTTAGCATTGAAAGCCCCATGGCCATAGAAATCCCTCAATCCTGGTCACCTTAGTTTGTCCCCAGACTCCTTGCTTATCAATATTAAACTTCTCTTAAGACGAAAGGGTCTGTGTGCTTACAATGAGAAGAAACGGGAGGTGGTGTTACTATTACGCCATGTGTGAGATTTAATTTGCAGATTTCTATTTTTATTCAATCAGCCTGATGACAAGGAAATTGGGAAAAGGAGAATGGGGCCATTCCCTCAATCAGGCAGAAGCAGAAATGTCCATGACGAGAAGGTAACTACTCTTGAGAACTGTGTGGAAGTCTTGACAAAAATAATTGTCTTGTCACTATGGTAATTGAGGAATTTTCATATGTTAGGTCAATTGCTCCTAGGAATAGCCTTATGCAACAGGAATAAATACCACATCCATTTGACAGAGGAGAGCTTAAGAAACATACCCTAAGCAGGGTTGACTGAAACTCAAACTGTCTGCCTGCAGAGACTATCTTTTAAGCACTGTATTTTACCTAAATATAAACACATATTTGATTTCTAACTGGATTCTTAATGACTATCAGTAGAGAAGGCTCTTAGACTAAGAAAGTCTGAATCTTTGGGCTTGCTGCAAGAGATGCTGGTTTGTGCTTAAGTCGAGTGGTCCAGCAGCTACATGATTGGAAATGCCTACAAAGATTTCAAACAGCTCCTGGAAAAATATAAGAGAACTGGATCTGTTTAAAGGCACTGATACTGTGAAGAGCAGCAGAAAGCCTTCTGCTTTCTATCGCCTGGTCATGTGGAACAAATTTCACTAAACCCTCTGGGTTTAGGCTCCTTAAGTGTAAAATGGGGATAATTGTTGCTTATGTGCTTCAAAGTTAATCTTTTGAACACCCTTCTAGTTCTGACACTTTGACTACCCGTATAGTCTTGATTTCTCAAGCTACATCATCCTGAAGGAAAATCAAGTCCTTATTATAGAAAAATTTATACCAAGCACTTAGGGCATTTAAACGTTAGAACCCAAGAATGAATTTGGTTCAAGTCCTGTGGTAGACAGGGCTCTAAAATGGCTTCACAAAGATGCCATGTCCTAACCCCAGAGAATTTAGAAATGTGATGAAATACCTCTGATTATGTTATATGACACAGTTGACCTTACAGAGATTGTCCTGGATTACCAGGTAGGCCCACTCTGATCACATGAGCCCTTAAAAACAGAGCTTTCTTTAGCTGGTGGCAGGTGGGGCCAAAGTAAGAGAAAGGGTCATTGGAGAGATTTAAAGGGTCATTCAACCCACCACTGTTTACTCTGAAGATGGAAGGGTATTTGTGCCAAAGAATGCAGACAGCCTTTAGGAGCAGAGAGCAACCCCTGAGGACCTCAGTCCCGCAAGTACAAGGAATGAATTCGGCCAGTACCCTGAATGAGGAAGTGGATTCTCCCCTAGAGTCACCAGGTAACTTCTCAGAATGATAATACCTCGATTTCAGGCTCATGAGACCCTAAATAGAGAACCCAAGTGAAACCCCCTTAGATTTCTAATCCGTAGAACTCTAAGACAATAATGGGCATTGTTTTAAGTTGCTAAATTTGTGGTCTTTTATTAAAGAGCAGCAGATAACCAATACAAGACCCCATCCATATTTCCTAGAATCTTCATTTTCCAGCTGATACTCGCATGCCTTTTCGTGGCCGTCCTATATCCAGGAAATGTTCTCAATCTCTCTTTCCCCTTTTCACGTCAAAGTACAACACAGGGAGTCTCTGATCATATTATGCTTTTAAATAAAACTTCTGGCAGGTGCTGTTGCTTGTCTTTGTTTGTCACCATTTCTGTCCCTCACATTACTAT
>PVJD01008979.1:0-67170 GCA_004026545.1 Mormoops blainvillei
GATGCATTTAAAAGAGATGTCTAGATCATGGTGGTGCCATGTCCAGGTTTTAGACACCAGAGAAAAGGGAAGGAGTGGTGTGGCCAGCTCCGCATAGTGGAAAGTTCAAGGGACACTTCTGATTGGAGAAAGAGTGGAGGGTAATGGCTGGGCACTGAGACCAGAAGCCATGCAAAGCTGGCATCAATTCTCAGGTAAGCGGCATGCACTTCAGCATGTCACACACTTTCTGAACTTCAGCGTCCTTTTCAGAGTGATAAGAATGACCTCATGACCACTTTGTAGGGATGTAATAAGGATTAAATGAGATAAGATGGGTCAAGTCATTTGCAGAATAATTGAAAAAGATATAGCATAGAAATTCAGTATATACTATGGTTTTTATTATCAGCATTATTATTGCAAATTAGCATTACTGTAAGTTTTTACTAAAATCTATTATTTTTCATTATATGTGTGTATGCATGTAGGAATATATATATTAGACATAGGTATACACCCTGTATACATAAAATAAATGTTCAAATTGGGCTAGTTTTTTTATGAGTTCGCCTTCTCTGAGCATACACATCAATTTTCTATAACAGCATGAGGATTAGAGTATGCTAGAGATTCCTCTTTAATGCTGGCTGAAACGAATATGGGATGAAAACATTCTTACAGCAAGGCTAGCGCCTGGGTATTCAATAACTGCGGCTGAACCGAAAGTTTGCCCATTCGAAGGGCCATCAACCTCCAGCTGGGGAACAGACCTACCAGGCCTGACCCAGATACTGCCAGAGGGACCCGGGTCCATAACAGGGGTTAGACCCCGAGCCAGAAAATCCTAACCCTTTCCTGGGTTTCATAGATCCTTGTCATTCTGACACCTGTTCCGTGGAGAGACCACCACTCTCCTCAGAAAGCATCCAGCTTTCAGGGTTCCAAATGTCTACAGGTCATCAGTGAAAACATGTATCTAAATGATGAAACTTGGTTTTTAGAGAATTCCCTTTGGCATTGAGAATCCTAGAGGTCTCATGCTCTCCTTCATCCTTGGAAGGAAATGTTGGCTCTCACAACTCAAATTTATTCCATATCATATCATTTTTACTTCTAGGGGATGACTTCCAGATTGTCAGTCACTTTGAACAGAGGTTCCTGGCCACTGGTGTGGGGGAATCCCTCTGCTAGGCAGCCAGGATCTTTCTGGAAAGGGCTGGGGAGAAGCATGGTGGAGATCACTGGTAATTGTTATCCAGAGACTGCCTAACTCAGTCTGCAAAGAGTCAGTTCATGTATTTAACAATGATCTCTTCAGCTTATAATCTACTAACCCACATAATAAATTCCACCATTTATTGAGTGTTATGTGCCAGATACTGTACTGATTACTTCACATGGATCATCGTGACTATCTCTCAAATTAGACTTATTTTATAGATAAGGAAATCAAAACTCAGAGAAGTTAAATTAACTTGCCCAAGAGGACACACACTTAGTACTTGGGAGGGCCAGGAGGTAAGCCCGGGTGACCTGGACCCAGCATCCATATTGTCATCTAGTCCGTTTCACCTGTCCTGTGCCAAACACTGTGTGCACTCCTGCTGTATAGAAATACTAAAGTTTTCCTCCAAATTAAGACCACTTCATACTATTTCAAGGGAGGTTCCTTCGACAGCACTTCCCAGCAGCAAAGCTGCCAACCCCCAGCTGCTTTTATCAAGAATCAGCAAAACAGAACCTAGAGGAGGGAAGAAAGTCCTTTATTGCTTTTTATTAAAAGATGTTGATATAGAAATGAAGAATGATTTATTAATGCTCAGACAGCCTCACGAGGTGCCAGGCATGGTTCTTCTGTCCTCAATGATGGTGATGACGATACAGAGAGGAACGGAAAGAGACTAAGGGCTGAAGAAGGAGAAGATAAAGGACAGAGAAAGGAGAGCTCTGGTAGGACGAGGACAAGCTGCCTGCCCCAGTCTCAGGTTCAGAGCCGCTCTGGGAGCAGAGCTGGTGGGGAGGGGCAAAGCAAAGGGAAGAGGTGGCGTGTGCACATCCTGTCTCCAGTCTCCTATGCAAAGGATCACTGGCGCTGACACGGGTTCTGTGCCACCCATCTGGGGACACACCTGCACGGGACAGAAGAGATAAGGAAACCAGAGGCGGGGGAAACTCCCCTCGTTCCTTCCCTGTGAGCCCACGGGGAGTCCTTGGCCAGCTTCCTTCCTGAAGGAGCAGCCACATCAGCCGCCAGGTGAAGCAAGCAGGCCTCACCTGGCTGTGAGCTAAAGTGAGGGCTGGCTCTGTTCTGGGACAGCAGGAGGACAAGGAGCTATTTGCAAGGCTTGCTTTAGGCATCGCGGTCTTGCTATCTGGATGTGTTTGGACCACGCCATTCTTTTATTCTCCTATTCTCTGTACATGTCAGGATGGCTGATGCTCATTTGAATACAGAAGTAACTCAGAGTCACTCAAAAAGATGAGTGGGGCAATAAGGAAACCCTAGAAGTCAACACACACACAGAATTCATTTGTGCTGAGTAATGAATTAATCAGAGATGCCCACAGTTGCAAAATTAGGAGTCTATACATAGTCTCTCATTCTTATTCTCTCTCTCTCTCTCTCTCTCTCTCTCTCTCACACACACACACACACACACACACACACTCACCCCATATCCTAGCCCCGCCCTGACTCGCTCCAGGCTGGGCCTTGGGGAGCTGGAACCCCTGAGTGACTTGAAAAGACGCCAAAGCTCCTAGTGCCAGATATGGAAAAGTTGAGTCTAAGTAAATAAATCTGGTTCTCTCCCTTTCTCCTCAGATCCTCACTGCTCCAAAAAATAAACATGGCCAGAGCAGTGAACTGCATCTCCGTCCACATGGGAAGCATTTTAGGTCCATCCACTCAGCACCCTGCCCCAGTGAAACCACTCTAGCCTCAGTGGACAAAACAAAAAACAACAGTGGGCTTACGTCATGGGATGCGTGTCTCTGTGTATATGACATACAGTTACATTTAAAGACACACAACACTATTTGTGCTTTTTAATCAATGGGTATGGGAGTTATTTAAAGTGTTCTCCAGAAATATTAACGTTCATTAAGCAAGGAGCAGCGACTGCCATCTCCCCAGCCGGCACATGGCTGGTCCCTCCCACAGCGGGGACCCTCGGAGTATCCATACCTACATGCAACGGTGTGGTTCATTTCATATTTCTAATTAGAATAAACATAACATTTTCTATGCAATCGTCTAGAGTGCTTCTTAAATGAAGCTGTACTTCCCCCAGGGAAATATGCATCTGCGTGTTGTAATTTTTTCAATAGTTTGCTTGTTGGACCATAAATTAAACCCACTTTTAAGAGCTGCAGTCGCCAAATGGTTTCAAGTAGACACGTCAGTTTTTTTTCCTCCCCAATTTTACATCTCTGAGAGAGGCAAGCTTATAAAAGTTAACAACAACAAAAGAGATAATCCTTGGTGTACTCCAGGTAAAAAGAGCAGTTGCTGTCAGATGCAATGACACGTGATCCTCCGAATGAAACCGCTACAGCTGGAGCCCACATTGGGTCTCAAATCTGGAGGGTAAACAGCCCTGCAAGCCAAGGCCCCCTTTGGTGTGCCAATTTTTTTTTTTTTTTTACCTTTGACTGCAAGGAAAGCTGGGGATCAAATTCTTCGTCCGCAGAAGAGGAGGAGGCGGAAGAGCCAGCCCCTGTCACCTGCACTCTGCTAGGGATGTGCTTGGGACCTGAAAGGGGAACAGAAGAACTCACTGAACTCCTAGTTTCTTTCCTTACTTAGTGACCCAAAGCTGCCTCTCCCTTCTCCCCTCCACCCCCCTTTTCTTCCTCCTCCCCGCCCTCCCCTCACTGCACCTGCCATGAGCATGAGGAGGCAGTACCTAAAGGCAACTGAAAATTTGGCCCTCCATGTTAATTACACTTCTGGGTCCCTGCCAAGAGCTTTGCAGCTCTCTCTTCACCTTAAAAATAAAGGTATTATGTAGAAATCAATTAATTCCTTAAACACCATTTATATGGTGTGTTGCTTGAATGCATTCAGAGATGTAATCTATTATTAAAATGCTTGTCTGAAGTTAGCTGAGTTACCTAAATGCTTGTGTAAGGTTTGTTCTGCAGAGCAATTGAATGCAAAAAAAAAGTCGGAGCCAGCTCTTAAACAAATCGCCCTTCTGCGGCTCGCAGCATCTGGTACCCATTTTTACTACATGACATCTGCTCAGTGTAAAAGAGCTGGCGTCAGAATGTCTGGTCATAGAAAAAAAATCCCAAATGTAATCAGAAGCAAAAGGACTCTAAGCCTAAGGTTTTATCACATAGTCTCATGCAACATAAATATTTCATTAATTATGGCTAAACAAATGCCACTTTTATTTTCCCAACTTGCAGATATTATCACATCATCGAAGTGATGATTCAAATGCCAGGAAAGGCAGTTCGAGACAGGGAGGGCTCAACAATGCGGGGCCCACTGGAGAGCCAAAGTCAAGGGGACATGCCAGCTTCCGAGCAAGAGGTAGATGGTTGGAGGCAGCGAAGTGCCCGTGTTCACTAGCCTCTCTCTGTGATCTGGCTGGGGACCACGTGTGAGAAAGTCTTCCAGGTGCCACAGGAGGCTTTTATTCTTCTCAGCAAGAACATCTGCCCCTACACATCAACCTGATGCAGAGTTAATGATTAATATCTGGATGAATGCACTCTGGACACTGGCTACCAGAACCAGCTAGGACTCCATGATAGGAAATCTACTGATTTTTACTCCGCCGTGGCAGCTTATATCTGAGTAGAAATATGTGTTGGGTAGGGAGGAAGGTGGAGAAGCGATTCCAAGCCAACTAACATTTCCTCTAGTCTGCCTTTTCCTCTCCATAATTTTCAACTATTTACCCCAGTGGGAGAGGCTAAGTTTATAAAAATAAAAATAATTTTAACCTCTAGGAGCACATTTACATATGCTGCTATTGGAGTCAAAATAATGCAAAACATCTATATAATAACACAGCCTCTCTGGGGAGGGAGTTGAGTGTTTTCCACTTTAATTTGCCAGATGCGAAAGCCCAGGTGAGGAGGGAATCAGGGTCGGCGTAGCAATGGCAGGAGGCTGTTCCTGGCGAGCTGAGGCTGCTCCCTGGTCCCAGCGCTAAGTCGCCACCCAGTAATTTAGTCTGAGTGCGCGAGTTTGAGGAATTAACTTTTGCCTCCCTGAGTTTCTGGGAATCATGATTTTCTAACTTTCAGATTTGTGTTGCAAGGTGAAGAAGTGTTGATGCGACGAGTCTAACACAGTGCCTGGCTCATTGGAGGCGCTTCAATATACGTTGTTATCAGCGTCAGCAATAGCTGTGGCTTCACCGTTATCATTGATCAGGATTAACACTATGGCGATATTAGCAAAACTGCCTGATTCACCTTCATTCAATGGAAAAACTCTAATAAC
Source organism: Mormoops blainvillei (assembly GCA_004026545.1). Classification (NCBI taxonomy): domain Eukaryota; kingdom Metazoa; phylum Chordata; class Mammalia; order Chiroptera; family Mormoopidae; genus Mormoops; species Mormoops blainvillei. Next base: position 5,447 of record PVJD01008979.1, read on the forward strand.
TTAAGGGTAAAACATTTTTTAACTCTCAAATACAAATTTAATATTCCCATTGAGTCTCGATGCGAAATTGAGGAGAAAGATGTTTCCAAATATAATGCACTTCTTAAACGTCTGGCAAAGTCATATGAAGTGATATAGGTGCCTCTGAATCTCTTTGCCTTTACCCTCTTCCATCCATTCTAGGCATTCACTCTTCATTTGCAGAGTTTGAAAACACTTGGCAGCGTTGTTTCACTCCGGCTATAATGGAGTGACTGATTCTGGGGTTGATCCCCTACCACGAAGCCCTAGAAGTCGGGACAAAATATGTGAAGCAGCTGTTTCCAGGCATCGGACAACGGGAAGTATAGAGCTGTGATAAAGGTGAGAACAGAATAAATGAGGTAAGACCCACAATCACAACAGCTTCCTCTGCCTAGAGGGGCTTTCTTCCAGATCTCAGTGCTGGTAGGAAGAATCTAAGCAGAGCATGGCTGGGCCACTGGGTTGAGAAGACAGAGATCAGAGTTTGAGAGGGCTGGGGTGGCTGGAAGTGTGTGAGGGAGAGTGCTGGAGAGGAGGGAGCTATGCAGAAAAATAACTTCAGAAATAAGCATAGAGGAACCCTTGAGTCTATTGCTTACTAGTGAACTATAGATGCGCAGAGAGAAACTGCATGAGGTTGGGCAAATACCCACTGGGGAGTTATAGGCTAAGCAAGATCTAAAGCTTTTTGACTGGAAGATGTTCGAGTTCCACCCAGCCAGGGTAGAACAAACACAGGGGGCAGTAGTAGAGATGACAGAAGAGTCCCACTTTAGTAACAGGGATAAACAAGTCCTAGAGTAAAGGTTACTATAGATTCACCTTAATACACTTAAAAACAAGCCTTGGAAGAAATAAATTGATCTGCAAGTACTTTACTACCTTTCTATACATTCTTTATTGCCTTTAATATTCTTTAATGAAGAAACAAAACCTAAATGCAAAATCTAGCAGCTTAATCCTAACCCTAACCCTAACCCATCCTAATGTTCAGAGGGTGTTGAACCCCAGCTCCACAGGGACCGATGCTCCTGCACTTGGGACGCTTCTTAACTTCAACCCCTGTAACTCTTCATCAGGCAGTTCATCTGTTTATCACATCCTTTATAAGGGTGTGGGGTATTTCTTTTTTAGCTCTGTACCAAAAAGCAAATTATTGAACCAAAGGAAGGGGTTTTAGGAACCCCTATTTATAGCCAGTTGGTCAGAAATACTGATGTCAAATCTATAAGGATACATAAGATTTGAGCAAACACTACTAGCACATTTTACCTGATTGATAAGCACATATAGACCACCACCTCCCAAGAACTAGAGAATGTACATTGTTTGCATCTAGAGCACAGGGAACATTGACCAAGCTGGTGCTATGTCAAGCCATAGTGCAAGTATTAGCAAAATTCAAAGGACTGGAATCTCATACATAGTATGTATTCTGACAACAGTAAGCTTAAGCTAAAAATTAATAACAAAAAATAACACTCGGAAACTTCAAAATATAATTGCCAGATGGTAAAGCACAGGTGAACCAATACTTTTCTAACAACCTATAGATCAAAGAAGAGCTAAAAATAAATTTAAAGTGATGATTAAAAACAGCATAACAAAATGACTAGGATGCAGCTAACATGGTGATTACAGGGAAATATTGAGCTTTAAATATATACATTATGCAAAAGAAAAGTTGAGAATTAATGCTCTAAGTTCTATTTCAAGAAGCTAGAAAAAGAATCACTGGTTGAACCCAAAGAAACTAAAAGGAAGAAAATAATCAAGAAAAGAGATTATGAAAGAAAATAAAGACAAAGCAGAAATAAAATAGAAAATTAACAAAGCAAAAATTTGGTTCTTTAAAAAGACAAAGTTGATAGCCTCCTATGAAGAATGACTAAGACTTCTGGTCAAGATGGAGGCATGGGTAGACATGCTTTGCCTCCTTATGCGACCACAGAGAGAATTTACAACTGCACCTCAAAACAAATAATGCCCAGAGCTGTCAGAAAATTAAACTGTATGGAAGTCCAACAACCAAGGATTTAAAGAAGACACATTTATCCAGATGATAACTTAGATTACACTATGCAGCGAAGCTATGATTTAGAATGGAAGGGCAGATAAAGTGCTTCCCAGACAAGATAAGCTAAACGAGTTCATCATCACCAAGTCATTAATACATGAAATGTTAAAGGGACTTATTTAAGAAAAAGAAGATCAAAACTATGAACATTGAAATGGCAACAAATTCACAACAATCAACAACTGAATCTAAAAAACAAACTAAGTAAACAACCAGAACAGGAACAGAATTATAGATATGGAGATCATTTGGAGGGGTAACAGCTGGGAGGGAGAAGGGCGAGAATGGGGGTGCAGGAATTAAAAGGCATAATTGGTAGGTACAGAATAGACAGGGGGATGTTAAGAACAGTACAGGAAATGGAGAAGCCAAAGAACTTACATGCACGACCCATGGACGTGAACTAACGAGGGGAGGCTGTTAGAGGGAAGGGATGGTACCAGGTGGAGGGGGGCAAAGGGGCAAAAACTGGGACAGCTATAATAGCATAATCAATAAAATACATTTTTTAAAAAAGAACTAAGAAAAAAGAGAGATAAAACACAAATTAGCAATATTGGAAATGGGAAGCTATTATATAAACTATTTTATGACAATAAATTTGAAAATTTAGATAAAATGGACAAATTTGTTGAAAATTACCAAAACTAACATAAGAAGAAAGACAATTTGAATAATTATATCTACTAAAGAAACTGAATTCATAATTACAGGCCATCCTACAAAGCAATTCTAGGCTAGATGACTTCATTTGTGTTCCAATGTTTAAAAAAAAATACAAAAGACACCAGTGTTTATATTAAAAAAGAAAAGCTCTTCCAGAGACTGGAGAAAAATGGGACACTTCCCAACTTGTGTTATGAGGTTAGCATAAGTTTGATAATGTAACTTGACAAGGATATTGCAAGAAGAAAAAATGCCAGACCAATATCTTTCATGAGCATACATGCAAACTACAGAAAGCAATTAGCAAATCTGATGCAGAGGTATATAAAAAGATTATACATTATGAACAAGTGGGGATTACCCCAAGAGCTCAATAATGATTTAACATTTCCAAATCTATACAAAAATGTAATCAGTGTAATTCAGCACATTATTTGATTAAAGTAAAAAAAAAGATCATCTCAATAGATGTAGAAAAAGCATTTGATTAAATTTATAATTTCTCATAATGAAAGTTCTTATGAGCTTTCTAGTAACCTACGTTAAAGTGAAACATAATTCTATCAACAGCAAAAAATGTTTAATAGGTTTAATAGAAAAAAACATTTTACACTGCTTCAGTTTTAAATTTAAATCCATTAACATAAAATAAAATTAAACACTCAGTTCCTTGCCCACACTAGCCATATCACAATTATGAAACAAGGGCTACTATCTTAAATAGCACAGTCCTAGAGGGAACAGAGCACAACATCTTTATGACTTCAGAGTAGGAAAAGATTTCATAAACAGAATACAAAATCAGGAAATAGGACCCACGGACACAAAAAACAGAGTGGTGATTGCTCGGGGGAGGAGGGTGTAAGGGGGCTAAATGGTAATGGAAAAAATACAATAAAGATTAAATTAAAAAACAATAAAGGAAAATATTGACAAATTTCACTCCATTAAAATAAGCACTTCTTTTTATCAGAAGACACTTTTAGAAAGTAAAAAGGTGAGCCAAAGAGTGGGGGAAGATATTTACAATACATATATCTGACAGAAGACTTATATCCAGAATCTACACAAATTATAAATCAATAAGGAAAGGAGCATCTACACAATAAAACTATGGGCAAAACACCTGAGTAAAGACTTCATGCAAGAGAATACCTAAATAAGGCATGTGAAAAGCAGCACAACATCATAATCAGGTAAATGCAGATTAAAAGAAACAACGAGATACCAGTACACCTCCATAAAAAGGGTGACATTAAAAAATAAATAAAAAACTGAGTCTATCAAGTGTTGATAAAGATGTGGGTCAAAAGGACTTCTGATTTCCTGCTGGAGGGTGTATACATGGGTAGAGTCACTTTGGAAAATGGGTTGACATTGTTTTCTAATGCAAACTATGCAGGCCTACCCCATGAGCTATTAATTCCACCCACAGGTACATACAGGGTTGGAAAAAGTAGGTTTACAGTTATGAGTACACAAAACATAGTTTATTCTTGTATTATTATTTATTATTATGTTATTTCCCGTGAGAACAACTGTAAACCTACCTTTGCCCACCCCTGTACTGACAAAGCTTCTCTCTTTGAACAAACTTTAGCCAAGCTCCTCTGAGCCCTTTTCTTGACTAGCCCATAACCTTGGCTTATAAAAACTACAGATCCTCGATTGGCTAAGAGCTTCCATCCAAGATGGAGACATAGGTAGATACGCTTCACTTTCTCCCACAACCCAAAGAAGTATAACCACCAATTTAAAAACAAAAAACAACCAGAACCTCCAAAAAGCTGAACTGTGTAGAAGTCCAGCAACCAAGGGGTTAAAAAAGAAACATTCATCCAGACTGGTAGAAGGGGCAGAGATGGACAGCTGGGGCACAGAGGATGTGAGGCAAGGTGTTGGTTGGTGGACCAGGCAGTCCCACATTTGCATGCAGATAAACTGGGAGGAACAAATGGCGAGGGAGACAGATCATGCAACCCAGGGTTCCACAGTGGGAAAAGAAAGCCTCAAAATCTCTGGCTGCAAAAACCTGTGGGGGTTGAAGCAGTGGGAGAAAATGCCAGTCTCATAGGAAAGTCTGTTGGAGGGGCCCACAGGGTCCTAGAACATACACAAACCCAACCACCCAGGAATCAGCTCCAGAAGGGCACAATTCACTTGTGGGTGGCAGGGGAAGTGACTGAAAGCAGGGTGAGAACCATGCAAGTGGTATTGTTCCTCTCTGACCCTTCCCCCACATACAGCACCATAACACAGCAGAGTGGGTGGCCCCACCCTGGCAAATACCTAAGGTTCTGCCCCTTACAATGTAACAGGTGCACTGAGACAAAGAAATATGGCCCAAATGAAAGAACAGATTAAAACTCCAGAAAAAGAACTAAGTGATGAGCAGATAGCCAACCAATCAAATGCAGAGTTCAAAACACTAGTAATCAGGATGCTCACAGAAATGACTGAGTACAGCTGCAAAATAAAGGAAGAAGTGATGGCTGTACAGTGAAATAAACAAAAATATACAGGGAACCAACAGTGAAAAGAAGGAAACAAGGACTCAAATCAATGATTCTCAACAAAAGGAAGAAATAAACATTCAACCAGAACAGAATTAAAGAACAAGAATTCAAAAAAATGAGGAGAGGCTTAGGAACCTCTGGGACAACTTTAAACGTTCCAACAACCAAATCATAGGGGTGCCAGAAGGAGAAGAGGAAGAACAAGCAATTGAAAACTTATTTGAAAAAATAATGAAAGAAACCCCCAATCTGGTGAAGGAAACAGACATACAAGTCCAGGAAGTTCAGAGAGTCCCAAACAAGTTGGACCCAAAGAGGAACACAGCAAGACACATCGTAATTACATTACCCAAGATTAAAGATAAGGAGAGAATCTTAAAAGCAGCAAAAGAAAAGAAGACAGTTACCTACAAAGGAGTTCCCATGAGACTATTAGCTGATTTCTCAAAAGAAACCTTAGAGGCAAGAAATAGCTGGAAAGAAGTAGTCAAAGTCAAAGTCATGAAAGACAAGGACCTACATCCTAAAATACGCTTTCCAGCAAAGCTATCACTTAGAATGGAAGGGCAGATAAAGTGCTTCCCAGATAAAGTAAAGTAAAGGAGTTCATCATAACAAGCCCTTATTATATGAAATGTTAAAGAGACTTATCTGAGAAAAAGGAGATCAAAACTATGAATAGCAAAATGACAACAAAACAAAAACAAACTAAGCAAACAACTATAACAGGAACAGAATCACAGAAATGGAGATCACACGGAGGGACATCAGAAGGGAGGGGGAAGGGAAGAATGGGGGAAAATATACAGGGAATAAGAAGCATAATTGGTAGGTATGAAATAGACAGGGGGATGTTAAGAATGGTATAGGAAATGGAGAACTTATATGTATGACCCATGGGCAGGGATTTAAGTGGGGGCGGGGGGAATGCTGGAGGAAAGGGGGATACAGGGTGGAGGGGTTAAAGGAGAGAAAAAAAATGGGACAACTGTAATAGCATAATCAATAAAATATACTTAAAAAAATCCCCAAACTACAGACCCTCAATGTAAATGATTTAGCCCACTCACTCCTTCCTACATTAAAACACATTAACATAGTTAACAGTTCATAGTCACATCCCTAAGATGAGCCCAGCCCTGCTTAAAGTACTTAAGAAAACTCAAGGCTGACAAAAGAATTTACTGCTCTAGCCAGCACCTTTGGACAGACCCCTGGCTACCCACCCTGTCTTAGAATTTACTAAACAGGGCTTACAATTCAGAATTCTTCCTTTGTCCCTTTGAGATATATATATATATCTCCTACCAGTCAGGAGTGTCTTTCTCAAGAACCTGAAAGTCATTCCTTTAAAATGCAATCAGCATCAGGAAGCTTAGGGTCTTTGTCGTCCAGCCTCCATGGCAGGTTAGAATCCTAACTTCAATAATAACCAGCTAATGGACACAGCTGGCACAGTCAGCATTTATACTTTGTAACTTTTTTCACTTCCTTGACTCTGTTGAGTCCCCTACTTGGCCCCTGTCCCTACCCCTTCATTCTCCATGTAAAACACCATACTTCCTTCCTCTGTAAAAATCAAAGCTGAGTTCAGTTCATGCTAGACTCTCTTCCCTGTTGCAATAACATACTACTGATTAAAATCAGTCTTTACTGCTTTAGCTAGTATCTGGCTTTGTCTATGTTTGACAATACCCAACAGAAAGGATATGTATGAGTGCTCGAAGCTGCATTACTTGCAATAAAAACAACTGAAAAGAGCCTAAGTACCCAGCAACAGAATGCACAAGTAAATTGTGGCATATTCATACAAGGAAAAGAATGAACCACAGCTGCATATAACTATATGGATAAATCACCCCTTCCCACACACACATAATGTTTATTGAAAGAAGTCACGCCCAGAAGAGTAGATACTTGTATGACTTTTCTAGTGTCGCGGAAACAATGAACACAACTTTAGCAGCTTACGATAGCACCCATTTGTTATTGCACAGTGTGCAGGTCACACGTGCAAGCAGAGCTCAGTTGGGTCATGTGTTCTATGTCTCATGACACTGCAGTCAAGGTGTCTGCTGGGCTGGATTCCCATCTGCAGCTCAGTGTTCTCTTCCCGCTCATTCAGGTTGGTGGCAGAATTCAGCTCCTTGCAGTTGCAGTGCTTTCTTGCCGGCTGTCAGCTGAAGATTGATCTCAGCTCCTAGAGGCCTCCTGGTCTCCAGCCCCTTCACAATATGACGGTTTACTTCTTCGAGGCCAGCAGGATCATGTCTTTCTCCCACTTCGAATATCTGACTTCAAGAATGGCCCATTCTCTGTTAACAGCTCACCGGATTAGGATAGGCCTCCCCAGGATAATCTCCCTTTAGATGAACTCAAAGTCGGTTGGGTTGGAACTCAATTACATTTGCAAAAGCCTGTAACCTAATCCCGGGAGTGAAATCCATCCTATCTACCTTCCCACCATACTTAGGAGGACAGGATTATACTGGGCAAGTACACCAGGGGTGGAAAGCATGGGGCACTCTCAACATTTTGCCTACCACAATACTGAATGATTCAATTTTCATAAAACCAAAAAACTAGAAAAGTAATCTATGATGATAAAAGTCAGATGGTAAATACTTTTGTTTGATAGCACCTGTGTTTGGGAAGAAGCATGAGTGAGGCTTCTAAGGGCTGACAATGTCCTCTATCTCCACCTTAGAAGTGATTACACTGATGTGCACTTTGTAAAAATCCGTCATTTGTGTACTTAATATTTGTGTATTTTATTATATGTATGTTATATTAATACTGCAATAAAAAGTTAATGCAAAAATAACAATGAGAAGCTCTCTTTAATTATACAGAATAATAATGAACATTAAAATTGGATAAAATATGCACTGGTAAGTATTTGAAATAAGTATATATTCCTAAATAATTGAAACATCTTGAGTTTGTGTATAATATTAATAGAAAGTTGTTTGTAAAAAATAAGAAAAATTAAATTTCGGCTAGCTCTTATTCAAGTGATCGTAAATTCAAAGTACATCAATTTGAGTGACTTTTGAAAGTTTCTCACTTTATATTTGAATAGTTTTTTTCTCTCCATTTCATGGAAGTGTGCAAGTTAAATCTGGAGAGAGCAGTGTCTGTGTGTCTGTATGTTTGGTGGGTTGGTCAGGGGTAGGGAAATAAAAGGAAACTATTGGGTTTAATCTGATAGGGTAGGTAAAATCTTAACATTGTTACGACATTGACCTGAAATCATCTGAGAGAAAGCAAGTTTTTCTACCATATCAGCCCAGGCACTATTTCCAGAGCTGGCCAGCCTTACCCTAATTCCATTCTCTACATTCCCATCCTGTCCAAGCTAAGGAACTTGCAGGATTTCCTAATGAATATAAACAAATGCAACCAGCTGTCCATGACCAAATCAGGAAAACACATTTACCCCAACTTGCTATAATGAGCATGAACAGAAGTCATATATGTGTGATATAAATGAACTAAACGCTAATTTTACCTATGAATTTGATAAAAATCTTAAAATATTAGGAAACAGAATAGAAAAGTATACTGAAACAATAAAACATCATGACCAAGTGGTATTTATTTCAGCAATTCAAGGATAGTTCAATATCAGTAAATCTATTATATAGTTCATATTAATCAAAATAAGAAAACATTTATACGATAATCTCAAAATGTGCTAAAATGATATTAGATAAAATTCAGCATCCATTTGTGATAAAAAATAGAGTTGACCCTGCGAAGGGCGCCCACCATCTCTCTACACAGTGGAAATTTGGCATCTGACTTAAGTTGGCCCTCAAGTGCTTGGACTCCCATTCACCAGTTGACCCTTGAACAACACGGGTTTGAGCTGCTTGGATCAACTGAAAATATCTGCACATAAGTGAACCTGAGTAGCTCAGACCCATGTTGTACAAGGGTCAACTGTACTTTTAAGAAAATATGACCAGATGGCTATTTTCTTAAAATGATTAAATATACCTAGGTCAACCCAGAAGCCAGCATCATGCTTAAATGAGAAAACATTATTGGCATTAATGAGGTGCATTCTCATTAAAGTTCGGAATGTAATAAACAAACCATTATCATAATTTTTATTTAATATTGTTTCTGGAGATTCTGGAAACCAAAGAAACTAAGGAAACAAAACAAATTAGAGGTACACAACTTCAAAACAAGAGGTGAAATTGTCCTTTCTTATACATGTTATGAGAGTATATTTTGAGGAGGACCCAGAAGAATTTGCTGAAAAATTTTACAAGCAAAGAGAATTCAGTAAAACGGACGGGCACAAAATTCCTATATAGAAATGAATCACTTCCATGTACACAACCAATAGTAGCAAGATAAAATGGAAATACTTCATGTACAATAGCAACAAAAACTAAACACATCTAGTAATAAACTTAATGATATATATGTAAAAGCTATTTAATGCAAAGTTTAGAATATCCCTGAGGGTCGCAATAAAAGATAGGAACAAATAAAAAGTCAATTCATATCATAAGGTTATAAATTCTTTCAAGTTAGTTTGTAAACTTAACTCAATCCAATAAAAGTATTTGTATGATTTTTCTTTTTGGAACATAGACGGGCTGAGGCTAAATTCATATAGAATATCAAACAAGCAAAAAAACCCAGGAAATTTTTAAAAGAGATCAATAATGGAATACTCTTTCTATCTGATAGTATAATACACAAATTTTAAAATATATATAAATATAAAGTAAAAATAATTAAAACAGTGTGGTACTGATACATAAAAGACAACTCAGTAGAATATAATAAATGGCGTGGAAATCAATCCAAGTACCGGAATTTGATATATGATAAATATATCATCTCACATAAGGGAGGAAAAAGATGAATTATTCACTAAATTATGTAAAGATAACTGGGGAGATATCTGAAAAAGTAAGGTTGGATCCATATCTCATATTTTATACTAGGAAAAAATGTAAATTTTTAATGTAAAAAAATTAAAAACAAACAAAAGGTTAAAAGAAATTGTAAGAAAATTCTTCCATAAACTTGGATGAAGCTCTTTCTGCACTATACTATATAAAGCCCAGAAACCATAAAATGAGAAATTGCTTACAACTACTATATAAAAATAAAACTTTTATATGACAAAAACCACTATAAATAAAGTTAAACACTAACAAAACACTGGGAGAAAAAGGGGCTAAATTTCCCTTTTAAAATAGTCCGTACATATCCTTAAGAAAAATACCAACAATCCAACAGAAAACTAGATAAAGAACAGAAACAATAGTTCACATGAAAGAAAATACTACTATGAAAAGATGCTTGCCCTGGTCAGGTAACTCAGTTGATTAGAGCATCACCACGATAAATCCAACGCTGTGGGTTCGATCCCTGGTCAGGGCCCATATAGGAATCAACCAATGAATGCATAAGTAAGGAAAACAACAAATCAATGTTTCTCTCTCTCTCTCTAAAAATCAATAAACAAAATTAAAAGAAAAGATGCTTAATCACCTATCAGATTTGTAAAGATTAAAAAACATAGGTTGGGTAACAAACTGGTTAGTGTCTAGAGAAACAGCACTCTCATACTTCACTACTGGGGCTAGGAACCAGCCCCTTTGATGGAGGACAATTTGGCAATAGCTTTCAAAATTCTCCATTCACATGTCCTTTGTTCCAGCATTTCCATTTCTAGGAATTTGCCCTACAGATAAATTCACACACATATGCCAAATGGCCTAAGTTCTTAATTATTGTGTACTGTTTGCAATAGCAAAGATTTGAAATGACTTCAGCTTTCCATCCTAGGAGACTGGCTACTTAAATTACAGCACATGTCCACAGTGGAATACCATGTAGCTATGAAACAAAGCAGAAAGCTCTGTAGGTACTAATATGGAATGATCTCCAAAATAAAATTAAAAGTAGAAAAAAAAGTGTGCACAACATGCTAGTATGCTACTATTGGTGAAAAAAGAAAAATATAATATGTAAATTTGCTTGTATATTCATTAATTCTGTCTGGATGAACGCCTAAGAACCTGGTAATGATATCTGGCGCCAGGGATGGGACCTGGATGGCTTGGGGACTAGGAAGGAAGATCGGACATTCTGTGCCGCTTGTACCCTTTTATTTTGAACCATGTGAATGTATTATCTATCAAAAAATGTACAACACATTAGAGTTTATGATGTGACATAAAGGCTGTAGCTGTATTTCACCTTGTACGTGCTTACACTGAAATTGGCTGGAAATAAAAGTTCTTGTTAACCTACGTAGCTTTTAGACTAAGGTGCCAAAGGAGGGAAATAATTTTTTGCTTGAAAATCTAAGTCCTAAAATAGAAGTCAAATAAGAAAATGAAATGTCAAAAAATAAAGAAAAACACAGTTGCTCAATAGGAATAGTAGAATCACAGTTTGTTTAAAGCAAACAAACAAATAACAACAAAAAGGAAATCATGTGTTTAACTAAACTGTCTCTAAGGATATACACACACACACACACACACACACACACACACACACACATCAAAACTTCGGCAAAGGGGGTGAGGGAACACATGTTACTTTTTTTAGATATTTACATATTGTCAAATTACTCTGATTCTTTAATGTACTAATTAATTTTATAATTAAAGAATTATAAACATTTAAACACAAAAAGCCTAAGGTTCAATTGGGAAGCAAATATAAACAAACATGTTTAAGCTAGTAACAAAAAAAATACAAGTTTAAAAGAGGCGACATTAAGAAAATTTTTTCAGTTACAATTTACATTCACTATTATTCTGAGGCGCCGTTTTTTGGCTGATAAAATAGTGACGTTGAAAAACTATGATCCTTGGTGAAGGGTGGCGGAACAGGAGCTTTCATACACTGGTGGTGGGATATAATTGGTGCCTTTCCCATGTTTTAATTGGAATTTACAACATGCGGTTATAAGAAATAACAGAGAGAGATCCCATGTATCCTCTACCCACAGTGTTCTCTTTTAAAGAGCAATTTGTCAGTGTATGTTGAGAATCTTAAAAAAAAAAATTTCACATTTTCATCCAGAAATCCCATTTCTTGGAACTTCTAAAAAAAAATAATTCAAAGGAAAAGAAAAGCTATATGCATAAAAATGTCCACCCAAGACCATATATAAAATATAAGTATATTAATATATATAATTTATATATACATATATATCTGTAAGTTTAAACATAAAAATCAGTTCGTTAAATAACATAGCCACTAGATAGACTATTCTATATCCATTAAATCACATTTATGCAGCCTATGAGGTAATTGGCTTAATGCCTATAGTATAATATTGATTTAAAAAGGTTCAAAATTTAATGTACAACAGTAAAAAATATTTATATATGAACAATGAGTGGAGAAGTGGTGAAATTATGGTAAATTGTCTCTTTCAAAACTTTCTATAACATAATTTCAAGTTTGATTTCTTCATATTTTTCAAATTTAAGTTTTTCTACTTTTGTCAGACTTTAATTTGAGAAGCAAAATAAAGTGAAAGATGCCTGTTTATGAATCCAGTAACGGTAACTAGCTGCCTGGCATGAACTGTAGCCTTTGGTTAGGAAAGAGCCACTTACTTGCATCTCGCTCTGGAGAAGGAGGATGGGCCCTCTGTCCCAGGTAACTGACAGGCAGCACCCGCTTCTCCGGGGGCTGGGCACTGTCTACAGGCAGCACCTTCCCCTTGGGGATGCTAAAGAAGTCACGGAGGTCCTTTCTTTGTCTGGACTCTTGGAGGCCACTCTCAAAAGATTTGTCTTTGAGTCCAAGAGCGGAGAAGAGTGAGATTTTTCTCTTTGGACTCCTGGAAGCATCTGTGAAGGTCTCTTGCAAACTCACTTTCTCAAGGAGCGTGGGGACATCTTCCATCTTATTGCAGGGTGGGGAAGCCAATGCAGGGAACAACTTGGAAGACCGGTTGGGCAAACTACGGGCGCGGAGGGCAGGGTGAGGTAGGCCAGGGGCGGAGGTCTGGGCAGCCCTGGCGGGCAGTGTGCCCAGGGAGAAGAAGGCTGAGGCCTTGCTCGCCACGTCTCTGCCTGGGGACTGCTGGTCCCAATCTTTATTGGAGCCGGTTTTCCGAAGGCTGAACGAACGAGGGCAAGCTTGCGGCTGGCCGGGGGGCAAAGCCGTTGATTCCGGGTTGGCCCAGGGCTTCCTCCCACCTTCGGAGTTGGGGAGGAGGGGCTCCAGTGACCTTCGGATAGCATTGGCAATGAGCCTCAGTGGGGACTTGGGGGGAGCCACGCTTCGCTCCCCTGGAGTCCTCTCAGCTGGGGTCCCCTTCTCCTGAACCTCTGCCTGGGCTGGCAGGGTGTCCCTCCCTTCCCGAGGGAGCACCAAGGGGCGGACCGGTTTCAGCATACGGCCTCTTCTACCATTCTCAGCACTTTTCTGGGAAAGTTGCGGCCCACCTTCCAGGTGCAAGCTCTGAGAGCTGAAGTCATTCCAATCCAGCAGGCTGGTCTTCTGTTCTTGAGTGAGGGCCAGCTTCCTTAAGCCCAACTTCTTCCCCTCCGCCAGCTCTGACCCACCCTCTCCTCCCCTCTGGGAATCGGCATTCCCTTCTCCTGAGTTCTCTCTAGCCCTGGGAGACAGCTCCTGGTCTGACAAGCACCTGTTCTTCCCTGCAATGGCGTGTGGGCCGCTGTGGATGCTTCTGGTGTTCTGACAGCCATCGGAAGCCATCTCTGCAGGGCTGGGGGGCCTGAGGCCTGCAAGGCCATCTGCACCAGGCCTTGCCAGGTAGTATTCTGCCCGCTCCAGCACTTGGCCATGAGGCAGATATAGAGGGATTTCTCTGGGCACTCCTTGGGCTCTGGCTCGCCTCAGAAAGATTGGGGTGGGAGGACTGAAATGACCTCTTGAGACCTGGTGGGGAAAAAAATAGCAGTGATTTAGAAATTTCTAGCATTTATTTAGATGAGGAAGGTACATCTCAGTAGATCTCCCCCTCCCTCCCTCTCTCCAGATCTCAGATACCCAAAGCCAAAAGGAATGCTGCCTAGGATGACTGCAGAAGGTAGCTCTCCTTTCACGCAGCTCCCTTAGGACCTGCTGGGATCTGCCTGGAGGCCTGGCATCAAGTATCGGCATTGATAATGGAGGGCTTTTCTGGGTCTTGGATTAGGTGGGTAGGGAGCCAGAAGGTAAGACAAAGACATTGGCAAGCTCCTGGTCCAGTGACGGTAGGGCTGGCCTGGCCATTTGGGCGGTCAGGCACACGGTGGGGGGATAGATCCCCATGGCCTGTGCAGCCATGGCCCCTACTAACAGGCACGTTCCTCCCACAGGTATGCTCCTCCAATGACCAGGAAACAAAGGCTTCTGCCTTGGAGCTTCCTGGGCTGGAGCTGTGGTGGCAGGATGGCCGTTATGACCTTCCTGTGGCTTTTGGACACCTGACTTAGGCTCGCACCGCCGAGAAAGTAACCATTTCTAGCTTCTAGGAACTTGGCCCTTGGCAAAGGAAGGCCACAGGTAGACTCTAGAGGGCATGACTGTGCCCTGCCGAGAGCCCTGGCCGAGAGGCAGGTCACAGGGGTTTCACAAGAGCATGTCCTGTTCTGTCTCCTTCCCAGAGCCCAGAGCGGGGTCTGGAAGGTTCCAGAAGCCTGATAAACTCACGTTAAAGGAAAGAGTCCAACCTTGCATGTCTTGCAGATGCCATTTTCTATTCAAGGGAAATGGTGTTTCCAAGGTTCTCAGCTCCTCCCAAAGGTACCCTCAGGTCTGTGCCTGCCCTCAGCACCCTCGGGCGAGGAGTAGGGTGAGCTTCTGGGAAAGGGACTAGGTGGGGTGACCTAACAGTGCTGAGAAACTGGCGTTTCATGTTGAAGTGGGAAGAGTAGAAGCACTCGCTTTTCTAACACCTGCGTGGCCTGCGGGGCGCTGACCTGGGGCAGGGCAGGGCCGTCCAGAGCGCTGCCTGCGATGCTGCCGGAGGAGGATGCTGTGGAAGACGAAGCAGAAGATGACGATGGAGA
Source organism: Mormoops blainvillei (assembly GCA_004026545.1). Lineage (NCBI taxonomy): Eukaryota > Metazoa > Chordata > Mammalia > Chiroptera > Mormoopidae > Mormoops > Mormoops blainvillei. The sequence goes on from PVJD01008979.1 coordinate 20,755, forward strand.
AACGGAAGGAGAAGCTTCCCGTGGAGGCAACAGAGCTCTTTTGGGGTTCACTGGCATCAAACCTACCAAGGAAAAAACACGTTATTACCGAGTGGTTATTACCTAATTTCATCATGAAAAAAGGAGGTTGTAAGTGAAGCGCCAGCTCTGTAAACGCAGAGGGAGGAAGATGTCAGAGACGGATGCGAGGCTTCGATGCCCACGGCCTGAGACTCGGTGGGACGGGTGCAGGAGTGGCAGCTCCTGTGGGCGAAAGGGGTCCCAGGAAGGAAGGTCTAGGAACCATTGTGCTTCACTCTTGGGACAATATTCCTGGGAGATGAAACAGGAACCCCACCCCACCCCCCGCTGCCTGCCTGCCTAGGTGTCTCTTAGAAATGGGCATCTACCGCTAAAGCTCCGCTCAAGCCACTGTGGTTGGAGGCTGGGGCTGCATTAAATCCCGTGGCCAATAAACCACCTGAGGCTCCTCCCACGTGACGCCGTACCATTAGCGGCGGGCACAGACGGGCTGGGCAGCCACTACCAATGAAACAGCTCTTCTTTCTCACATCAGTGCCAAGGGGCTCTCAGACGAGAGGGTGAGTTTGAAATTTTAAGAGAACACAAGGGAGGGAGGTTATCATGAGTATCGAATCATTTGAAGCATATGGAGTGAGGTTTGTGCCAAGCTTCTCTTGGCCAGGGAACGAACGAGATGCAGTGGATGTGCTCAGGGCCACACGCGGAGCGAGTGTGGACAAGACCGAGAGGACGAGCCTCGCTCCGAGCTGGGGGAGCTGAAATCAATTAGTTTAGTGACAGCAGAATTCTGACAGTTGTAGCCTAGAAGATCGACCTTGTTCTCTCTCTCTCGCCTTCTCTCCTGAGTGCACACATGTGTACATACACCCTCAGGGACCGTAAATCGAAAATCGCAAGCGTTTTGTTTCCATGTTGAGTCATTGCAGTAACCTGCCCTCACAGGGACTCAGAAAACGCCATGGTCCTTTTCAGATTTGCCCATCAGTGTCTGACCCTTCAGCCGAGCCAGCTCTCCTGTGAACCCTCCCCGCACATAAGGCTACCCGGGACCACAGTCTCTAACTACCCACTCCTGTCGGACTCCCTGTTGACCCATGTTCCTCCGAGGTGTCTGGCTTTCAGATTTTAGCTTGCTTCCTAACTCAACATTATCCCCCGGCCTCAGTTTCCCCAAAGCTGTAGGTAAGAGGGAGGCTCCTCCTCCAGGAGTCACCCGGACTGAGCCAAACCCACGCCCTGGCCCAAGAAGCATTCCTTTGAGACCCATTTTCACAAGGGACCAGGCAGGGGCATTTCAGTATTCTGTCCTGCTTAGCTCACGCATCAGTGCAAGCCTGTCAGCAGGTGACCCAGTCCTGGGCTCTGAAAAGACAGCCAGCACACACATACGGTCAGGAAGTCTCCAAAGGGAAGCCCTCCAGAATGCTTCAGGGAGAAAGGTAACTCAGGGGAACAGATCTGAGGCGACAGGAAGGAGCTGTGGGGCAGACAGACCGCCGGCTGCCCAGAGCTGATGCAGTGCTGGCGGCTGGCCTGTTACCCAAACCCCCGTCGCAGCCCATGGACCCACCTCAGCCCACAGTTAGATGGTTCAAACCTAAAAAGGCAAAAGTTATGAGTTAGTCGCCTAGCTGCCTGTGCTCAGCTTGCCAAATTCCTGCCAAATTCCTTCCCCTCCTCTTCCTTGCCCCCTCCTTCTCCTCTCTCTGCCACCTCCTGACTCAGACCCCTGAACTTGCCTCAGAGTCCCCTCAGCTCCACACACTGCCTTTTTGTTCAGCCGAGGAGCTTTCTGGGAACCTTCTGACACAGGGCCAGGGACCCCTTGGCAGCCAAGCCTAACAGGAAAGCCTTGGGGTTCACAAGGTCATGACCTGCTAGCTGCTCCCTCTCTTGTCGTTTCTCTAATCCCCACCCTCATCCCAGCTAGAGGGGTCCCTTGCCACACGTTCCTCGTGCACTGTCTCCAGGAGAACTTGGGGCGGGGAGAAGAGCTGGAGGAGATGGGCTAACGAAACACCTGCCATTCAAGCCTCTGCTTGGGAGGTGGGTGCTGCCTGGGAGAGGGTGGTGAGGCCAGAGCAGGGCTGAGCGGAGAGAGGGACGCTCACTGCCCGAGGTGGCAGATGCCTTTGGATTCCCTCAGAAAGTGGCGAAGTGGGGCCTGGAGCCCCACCTCCTTTACATCCGCACCAGCTTCCTGACGGGGAGTGAGTTTCTCAAGCCCCCAGTTTCCTCCACCAGAAAACAAGAAGCTTACTGCTGCTTCAGGGGAGGTTGAAGGAATAAAGGGAGATAAAAAGAGGTGCCCCGTGCAGGAGGTAAAAATGCGACATGCTGGCTAATATTAATTCCATCTCCTCCCCTCTTCCCACGCACACATGTGGTATCCAATAAATACACTGCCGAACCGCCGACCTGTTCCAGAGGGGTCTACATGGAACCCCAGCTGGGATTTCTCTAACCTGTGGACCCAGTAAGTCCTCATTCATCAACTCAGATCCTTCTCTGCCAGCACTTTCTTTCATTAAACCCTGGCGTGGGCCAGCCAGGGCTGCCCCGCCCTCCGCAGAAGCCTCAGACTTGGGTGCTACTGGTCTTCCTTCAACTACGTTTATGTAAAGGGGGTTGATAAGCCTGGATCACAGCCCCACAGCCCATCTGGATCAAGTGCCTGTCCTCTGGGCCCTCTGGATCCTAGAGGTCATTCCGATGAACACGGTCACCTGGAGGAGGGCGCCAAGGGCAACCACACAGAACCAGCCTTTTTGGGACAGTTGAATGAACAGAGGAGATGGTGCCCCATGTTTGCCTCCCTCTACAACAGGACCAGTCTTGCCCATTGAGGCTTCTTCTTGGGCAAAATGAAAATGACCAAAAAAAAAAAAAAAGATAACTCTAGTGGCTTTCAGCTCTGGGGATTTTGAAAAAGACTGGGACTGCAGGGTGCAGCTTCCCAGAATTTGGAGCTCAGTCAATGGTCCAAATGCTCCCAAAGCCTTGGAGCGCCCTCTAGGGGCAGCAGCCCTCACAGGCCTGAACCCATGTGCTTCACTTGCTTCTGAACTCAGTTCAGCCTGCTTGTTCCTTGGTTTGTTCATTCACTTGTTCACTCACCAACCCAAAGTCCATTCATTCGTTCATTTATTCGTTCAGCAAGGAAGGACTTGGTGCCTCCTTTGGGCCAGGCTCATGCTCGGTACTAGGTCCATAGAAACGGCTTGAACTCAAGGCCTGCCCTCAAACCTCCTTTTCCCAATACCTGATACTGCTGGGATAGCTAAAGACAGGCCTGAGGTCTCCAGGCCCATCCCAGCTACCGGGCTGCTGGTTACCAGTCCCCCTCTGCTTGTGCCGTAGTATAGTTGACTGGAAGCACTGGGACGGAATCTGCACCCAAACAGACCCACCCACAGAAGAAGTCCCATGACTGGGGGAGGGGTTGTGGTGGGGCAGTCAAAGAAACGGCTTGTGGGAAAGGCCTAGCCCAGGTCTTCAGTACACAGCAATTGGCGCTGACCCTCACTCTTACTGCCTGGGGCTGTGAGCTGATCAAGAGTTATTTTAGGTTGTGCCAGGTGAAGTGCCCTGCCTAGGTGTGCAGCCCCGATCCAGCTCCAGAGGCACCCATGTCCCCGCCCGACCCCAGTGAAAGAGGCTGCAGGTCCGGGGGATGCTGGGAGAATGACTCACTGGCGCTGACTCAGGGAAGGAGTCAACTGGATTAGCACTCTGCTCCAACTTCAGTAACATTTCTTTTTTAGAAAACTTTGCCTGACCCATGGCTTTCCTGGGTTCATCTCTTCCAGAGCAAGGCCCCGAGAGTGTATGGGGCAGGAAGAGGTGGGAGGCCGAGATGGACTTGTAATCGGAAGAGTCCCTGCCCCTGTCTTAGGCTCAACGAGGAAATACCTGCTCTGTAATTGCTGCACAGGGAATGTGGGCAGCCCTGGGACGTTGGGGTGGGGTGGGGTGGGGTGGGGTGGGGTGAGAGAGGGGGTGTGTGTGTGTGTGTGTGTGTGTGTGTGTGTGTGTGTGTTCACTGCGCCCCCTAGTGGGAGCCTGCTGTTTTGGCATCCACCGCAGGCCCTGGTCCTCACCCACCCTGCACTTCCGGGGATTTCAGGACCACTGCCCGCCCTGAAAAAAGGAGCAGGGCTGTGTGTACTTGCGCATTTGCGCGTACTTCTTTCCAAGCATCCATGCATGTGTGTGTGGCTGCCTTCATTGCTTTGCCCATGGCTGCATGAAGTTAAGCTCCAGCTCAGCTCTAGCGTACTGAGTCAAAATACACAGCGACCCTTGGCCTCAGAGTCCTCAGTGGTGTTTCAAAAAGCTTGGAGCTGATGCAATAAGGTCCCTTCCAAGTGTAACTGAGTTCTAAGGCTCTACATTTTGGAGTGGGGAGGTCAGGGGGAAGGGAAGGTCCCAGATCCCTTGGGAAATGCTTCCTCTGGTCAGCAGCGGAAATAGGGTCAGCCTTATATTTCTTTCCTCGCCCCTCACATCCAGGAGGCCAGGTCAGAGAGGCCATGTAAGGAATGAGAACAGCTGCCGCTGAGAATGAATCAGAGGACTCCTGCCCACCCGAGCCCCCGCCCCCGCCCCCACCCTCGGAGAGCTCATGACTCACTAGACTGCAGTTTTCTTCTCCAGCTCTGGTATTTGCTGGGAGTTGCAGACTGGAAGCTACTGGCCCGTTGCACAGCTGTAGTGGAAAAAAGGAAGGGGCAGAGAAGACGGGGAGGGAGGAAGAGCCTGTTAAACATGTCGGAAAAGACGGGGAGTTTTCTCCTGCAGTCCATCTACCGAAAGTTCATCAGCTAATGATCGTAATTGACTGAACCCCTTCCTTCTCCCAGACTGTACTTCCCTGTCCCCACAACACCACCTCTGATTTCTCATTCATTCATTCATTCATTCATCAAATATTTATTGAGACCCTGCTATGGGGCAGGTACTGCCACCTTGCAGAAAACGCCTCTTCTTATGAGCTATCATTCTAAATTGTCCATCATTAATAAGAATACACATGTGCACACGTTTATTTGCCTACATGTATATACATATACATGTGTGCCCACATACGCACGCTTTACTTGTTTTTAGTGGAGCTGAAGTCTCATGTCGGTTTCCCATGTGTGCAATAGATAAAAACAGAGCTGCTCTCACTGAAACCTGGAGGCTGCAGAAAGCGCTGTCCTCTCTCCCCCTTCCCCTCAGAGCCCTGGAAACCCTCTGGGGACCAGTTTTAACTGAACTCCCGCACCACCCATTGCCCTGAACATCCTCTTGGCCTTGGCTCCAGTGGGAACATGTACAGGAGGCCCTGGACTCTGCACTGAAGACCCTCCTGCTAGTTGGGCCTTGAGAATCAGCCAAAGGGAATGGACATCACATGTGGAAGAAAGTTCCCACACTGGGCCCTCGTATTTTGGTCTCAGGCCCCAGGTCCCTGTGGTGGTTCCATCACCGCCTCGAGAGAAATGACCGGGGCCACGGGCTATATAAGCCTGAGTGCTCGCACAGGCCGACCGGGAGGCAGGGAAGGAAGCGCCGCCCTGGGAGTGCTGTGGGTGTGGGAGGGTGGGTAGGGGAGGCTTGAACGCAGGCCACTGCGAGTCCAAGGCCCAGCTGGGACAACTCTTTTTCTCCCGGTACAAAGTCCTGGTTCCACTGCCCTGCCAGTGCGCAAGGCTGGGTGTCAACTCTTACCGGCCGGGCTGTGTAGCTTAGCTGTCAACCGCTGCCTGGGGGCTTCCTTTCCCCCAGACAAGACCCTTCAGCTCTTTACACCCCTCCCTCCCTTACCCTACTTAGAGACGTTTGGAGTCTGCTCTGACTGGTGGGTCCCGTCCCCGCGGACCTGTTTCCATAATCACACCCACGGGTCGGAGGGTAGCCTGTGGGGACAGGCGCAGGGTAGAGGCTCCCCGTCTCCCCATCGCAGGGCGAACGGTCTGCCTACAGTTTTGGTCCACTTCCTCCCACCGAGGGCAGGTCAGGGTTTTCCAGGTTGGCTGTTTGGCACGAGGCCCCAGCAGGCTTCAAGCATAGCTACATCCTGCTTGGCAAAGTTAGCCTCTCATTCAGCTGACGGAGAAATTACTCAAGAAGCACAGAAGGGGGCTTTAAGCTCTTATTGCTTCTCCTTGGCTTTTAACTTTGTAGGCTGGAACTTGTTAGAAATGGCTAAAATTCATGACAGAGTTTCCCATCCCTGATGTATATAGGGCAACAGGTACACATTTTTACCACAGTAGGAACCCTAGGGCAGGTAATGATTTGATCTGGTAATTTCGGGCAGAGTAAAGCAGGGCTGTTCCGTCTTTTTTTTTTTTTTTTTTTTTTACTGTTTATTTATCCATTCATTCATGTATTTAATTCCTTCATACCTATTTTAAGGGAGGGCTTTTGGAGATCTTAAAGGGTATCATGCCATAGGTGCTGACGTTATTTTGTTGTTAAAAGCTGGTAGTGTCCTCCACAGACCACTGGGCCGTGTGATCAAATTATTGTCAGAAAAAAAGGCATAAGTACCAAATTATCTAAATCAGAGTAATGGGGGGCCGATTGTCCTCCTAAGTCTAATTGGTTTATGTCTAAGAACCCAGTGGGCTACCTCAACTCATTTAGCTGCTCAGGCACGCGTTTCTACAACTAACTCATCCAGGCAGTCTTCTGGGAAGTTACTCTTCTGTGATTCCCAAGGCGAGGACTCGGCCCTCCTACAGGGAAGTCTCTGGGCACTGAAAGAAAATACAGACACTGGTGCCGTTCCAGACCCCCTGGGTCTTGATTTCTCAAGGTGGGAGGATAGAAATGTGCCTCTGAAACAAGATCTTTAAGAACCATTAAACTAGGTGTTTTAAGAGAGCATTGCTGAGCGCCTTCTGTGGCCTTGATAACACAGGACTTCAGTTCTGTTTCAACCCATCACCGTGGATGTGCCCTACGCTAAAGAACTTCGAAGAGGTGATAGGTTCCTTGATGAGCTGAGATAGTCCCAAACTGCGGTAAAATATATATAACATAAACATGACCATTCTAGTCATTTTTAAAGAGTAGATCTCAGTGGCGTTAAGGACATTCGTACTGTCGTGCAATCCTCCCCAGCACCCACCTCCAGAACTTTTTCCTCGTCCCAGACTGAAACTCTGTACCCATTAAACAGCAACTGCCCATCTACCCTCTTCCCCGGTCCCTGCTAAGCACCATTCGACTTTCTGTCTCTATGAAGTTGGCTATTCTTGGCACCTCATAGAAGTGGAAACCACACAATAGTTGTCTTTTTGTGACTAGCTTATTTCACGAGGCTTCAAGGTTCATTCGTGCTGTTGGGTGTCAGGATTTCCTTTCTTTTTAAGGTCAAATGACATTTCATTGTACGGATACAGCACGGTTTGTCGTCCATGCGCCTGCTGACAGACGGTTGAGTGGCTTCTCCCTCTAGGAGACCGTGTGTAATGCCAGTGTGAGCATGGTGTATGCGCCAGCGTTCTTTTTAAAGCAGCATCTTGGCCTTGTCCAGCGTTTCCTTGGCTCTCCTCTGAACCATACATCCGGGTGAAAGCTGTGATTAATAAAAGCTCCTTAACACCCCCAACACGATGCCAACTCTATATTATCCGGTACAGTGATGGACTCACCACAACCAGCAGCACAAAGCCCAGCACTTGAGACCACACCTGAGGTTTCAGCCTTACGATGTGGTTTGCCGTGCGGCCATCAAAGCCGTGATGGATGAAGGTGCAACCAACCGGAGATGGCCTGAAAGTCATGTGGTCTGCCCCCTTCTCTGTCTCCTCTGTACTTTACACGGGAATTAAACTGGACTGTCAGGAACAAAATGCTTCAGCCACACTGCTTTGTTCTCTCAGGCCAACCCCATTCCCCCGGGAGAACTGCTCCTGTCAAGTCCTGTTTCCCATCAGGCCCTCACCTGCCAGGAAGGATGCCGAATGAAACAGCCTCGGGAAGACTCTGGCTGACCATTTTGCGGAGCCATTGTTCAAGACATATCTAATACATCTCTCAATACCATCTATTTGACATGAGCTGGAAGATTTCTCTAGAGCGAAGCATTAGAAAAAGTGGTACCTGGTCTGAGGCCCGCTGCTGCAAACCAATACATTTTTTCTCTCCTGAACAATGAGAATAAAAACTGTCTATTTCCTTTTTAAGGCTGGCTGCCAGAAAATTAAGAATCAAATTTATGATTCCACTACACCAACTGTTTAAGACTGTGATATTCTCTCTGGTGTCTATACCTTCTCAACTGGTTTGCTAACCCTGATCTTGAGGCTTTATCTTTCATATACATAGACATGCAATTTTGTCTTATGTTTTTCTTATACGTTGCCTAACGTCCCCTAACAACTGAGGGGAGAGAAGCAATAGGGGGGAGAAATGAAAGGCAGGCAGGCTTCACATTTATTAATGAGGAGGCTGGAGTCTAGGGAGACAGAGGGGCCAACCTAGGCCAGCAGGGCCCAGACAGAGGCAGGCAGCACCCAGCTGGGCACCACATAGTACTTGCTTCGGTGCAGGTGCTAAGCCTTTTCGGGCAGCACCACAAACGGTACTTAGCAACTATGTTCTTAAAAAAAAAAAAAAGAGGCTCACAGAGGGTGATAAATTCAGAGTTTCCAGGATTCAGGCCTCAGCCCTGGTCTTCCTGGCCCACCACTTTCAGGGCGGTTCCTTTGAAACTATCAGCTCGTGAGAACGTTTCCAGGATCAGGGGGCGATTCTGATCTCCGCCACCAGAGGGCAGTGCAGGACAAGTTGAGCTCCCACGCTCCCAGGCCAGCCAAGGAAGGCCATCCGTCCTGCCTGTGGCAAGTTTCTATGAGCCGGTTCTTCCCACCCAGAGGTCTCACGTTGCTGTTGACTGAATTAAAACACTCATTCAAGCCACCTTTATTAAAACAAGTTGGATTTCTAAGGACAACTACTTCTTAGGGCGCAGAGACATCCAGAACGTGGCCACGCTGCCTAATCGCTGGGAACCCTCAGGAAAGCAGTCAGTCCATTTGCTCATCTGTAAACTGGGCTTCACAATGCTTACCTCACAGGGTCGTCCGAGCATGACCCGTGTATGGGAAGGCCCCTGCCCATTCCAGGTACTCAATGAAAGTGCATTTATTATTATGTAGGTAGGTTTACTGCATTCCACAAGCCCCAAGCCCTGGTAATGGCCCTGTGCTGCCCACAAGGAGCCCCAGGGTAGCTGTGCTACCTGGGGCTGCATGTGGCCCCAGAGCAGCTGAGCCCACCTCCCTTCCCCGGTGGGTCATGGAATGCCGGAGGGGCCCTTTGGGAGGGCCAAAGGAGGGAGGAAAGAGACCACTCCAGGCAAGAGGGTCCTGGGGCTGCCTCATGTCTGCCTGCCTGTGACACGCAGGGCAGCCAGGCCCCTCGGCCATCTTGCTATTTGAGATTCCAAAGCTTCCTGTGAAGGACATGGGCCTGGGTTACCCCGACTTGCACCCCAGCCCCACTGCCTCTGAGCCCGTGGGCCACACCTCCTGTCACCCGGGCCTCCTGGGCAGGAGGGCTCTCTGCTCACCATGTGCAGGGCTGGGCTCCCCAGGGCTCTGTGCAGGGAATGAGCTGGTCTGGGCCTCCCTCAGGGAGCTGTGGCGAGTGAGGGGCTTCACTGGGGGTGAGGGCCCCAGCCGCTGGGGTCTTTCCACACAGGGCTCTGCAATGGAGACCACGCTGCTGCCGCCACAGTCCAGCTCTTCATCAGAGCTGGAAGGAGGGAAGAGAGAGTGGGCGATCGAAGAGCCCTGCCGTTTGTTCCCCAAAGCCACAGTGCACTCTGCCCACCACTGCCTCCAGCAGACCATGGGGTTCAAGGGCAAGGGTGGGGTGGTTAGTTACCTCTGCACGTAGCACTGGCCTCAGGCTTTGTTATGGACTGAACTGTGTCCCCCAAAATTCATATTAAGTCCTAACCCCTAGTACCTCAGAATGTGACTGCATGTAGAGACAGGGTCTTCAATAAGGTAATTAAGTTAAAATGAGGTCATTAGGGTGGGCCTTACTTAATATGACTGGCGTCCTTCCAAGAAGAGGAGATTAGGACACCGACGGGCCTAGCAGGAAAATGTCATGTGAACGTGAAGATACCCATCTACACACAGAGCCAGGAGAGGGGCCCGGAACAGACCCCTCCCTCGCACCCTCAGGAGGAACCAGCCCTGCCAGCGCCTTGCCCTCGGACTCCCAGCCTCCAGGCCTGAGCGAGGAAATCTCTGCGGGTTAAGCCGCCCAGTCCGTGGTGCTGCAAGGCAGCCCGAGCAAACAGGTACAGGTGTGGGTCAGAGCAGGAGGAAGTGGCCCCGCACATGTGCAGTGAAGCATTGGTCCCGAGCCTTCAGACATTTAGGTGCGGCTTGGGAACGGATGGGGGAATGGAAAAGGCTGCCTGGGGCTGGGGGAGTGGGAGTATTTAACCTGGGTCTTAAATGACTGGCAGGAATTCAGGTGGCAGAGAGGTGGACGCAGGGCATCCTAAGCAGGGGGCACAGCCCAAGCGCGGCCGCAGGGTGAGAAAGCGCAAGACCTGTTGGACGGCGACACTTTAGTAAGTGTGCATCTCTCTATCTTGTATATTTACTCATACACACATATATATGTGTGTATGTGTATATCTATGTATACTTGATCTGTGTGTATGTATATGAGGCCTGTCCTCGTATATTTACTCTCTCTCCATATATATGTACACATACATACACATATATGTGTATGTATGTGTGTATACAAGTATACACATCAGTGTGCTGCTTTTTATTAGGCCACTGCCCCTCATCCATCAGGGGGCTTTATTGGACTGTCCATCCAGCAGGCTGCCCAAGCCCACCAGTCACGTCATCCCAGTCCCATTCACCAGTTAGCCCCAGAGGTGGGCATGTGACATGAGTGGGCCCCATTGGAGGCCTGCCATGAGATCTTGGTGTACAGACATGAATTTATGGATGTGGCCCGAGGTCGTCAGTAGCTGAGAGTCCCACACAAAGAGACAGCCTCTCCGTGGGTGGCCGTGACCCACTGTGCAAAGAGGCAACCGGGGAGGGCAGCTCTCTGCGCTTCGGGCTCCAACCTCGCCTGCGGTGGGGACCCCCCTTGCACTGCCCCGTCAGACGAACCAATGTATTTGCCTTTGTTACTTAGGCTAGTTTGAGTTGTCCTACACAGCTTGTGTACTAATTCTTCGGTCTTACGCGCCCTGTGAAACAGGTGCTGTAATTGTCCCTATTTCACAGATGAGAAAATGGAGGCACAGTGAGGTCATACTGCAAGTAAGCAGAGAGAAGCCCAGCTTATGAACATGATCGCCCCTTCCCAACCCATTCTGCCCCCATCCTGCAGTGGCCTGAGCATACCTGTCGTCGCTGGTGACCAGGACACACACAGCCAGCACGTCCTGCCCAACCACATCCTCCCCGGGGCCGATCCTCACGGAGGTCCACTCGGTGGGCGGGGGAGACGTGGCTTCGCCCTCCCCATCGCCAGGCTCCGGCTCCGGGACACTCTTGGGCTTCTTGGGGGAGATTGGCTCATCTGCTGAGAGGAGAAGAGGGTCTGGAGAGGTGGTGGGCACGAAGAGCCCCGCAGGCCACCTGCGCCTCTGGCAGAGGTTTGGGCGGGCTGCTGGCAGGGGCTGGAATCGGCCCCTGATTCTGCACTCCCTCCCCATAACAGAGCTGCATTTTGCCCTGTGACCTTGCCGCCTGCCGCACGGCAGGAGGTAGGAGGTCCCTCCCTGCCCAATGGACGTGAGGCTTGGCCAGGAGGCGCGCTTTGACCAGTGGAAATTAGTGGATGTAATGTGACTGGAGGCTTTAAATGGCCTTGCAGTGTGGCCGGTTCACCCACACTCCTGCTGGTTTACCATAAGAAGAGCTTGTTCCAGATGGCCACTGCCCCTTACGCCTTGGTCCCTGACTGCAGGCACAGGGAGCAGATCTGGAGCCAACCTATGGCCTGAAGCCCGGCCAATTCCCTGAGAGCCCAGGCCACCCTTAGGCTTGCAGCTGGAAGCACAGCCACCCGGCCAATCCGCAGGCCCATAGGCAAAAAAAAAAAAAAAAAAAGGGATGCTACAAGCCACTGAGATTTGGGAGGCTTGTTGCACAGAATTACTCCAGCAGAGACCTGACTGTGCACCTGGCTTAGAGCTGGGCGCAGACTTGTGTGCTTGTGAGCTGCATGTGCAAACACTTATACAGTCAACAGAGGCTCCCGATCCAGGCCCGTGCTAGAGACTCGGAGGTGAATCAGCCATGGTCTCTGCCTTCAGGGATCTCTCGGTTCCACAGGGGAGATAAGCCACATTCGCAAATATCTACATTATAAGGTAGGCCACCTAAGAGTGAAGCCAAGACAAGGTGGACGGGGGCAGAGATCTGACTAGCATGCCGGAAATGCTTTGTATTGAAGGCACCACTTCAGTGAGGCTTGAGGGTGAGTAGGATTTGAACACACAGAGAGATGTGCTGCTTCAAGGGGTGGACTCCTGGGAGCAAACGCAACATGGGGAAGCACTGCCACCTGCACGGGAACAGAAAATAAGTCTGTGAGGTCGAGGGCAGAATGTGAAAGCAGCTGGTGGGAAGAGACAGCACCAGCACCAACTGGAAAGGGGGCCTTGAGGGCCAAGGCGAAGGGTGCATTGACTCCAAGAGCAACCACGAAAGAATGGGAAGGCGGGGGCCGGCCTCGTTGGATTTGCCTGCTAGAAAGATTGTTCTGGTTGCAGAGTGGAAGTCGGACTGTACGACCCACGCAGAGCAGTGAGGGAGGCTGGTAAGGAGACCTAAAGGTCAAGAACGTGCCGCTGGAGGAGAGGGAGTGAGGGAGTCGAGAGTGGCCGGGCAGGACAGGGCCGCTGCAGGCAGAGACGACCTGTGCCGGGCTGCAGTGGCCCCTGACCCACGGCCCCTGCAGCTCAGGCACCAGCCAAGCCTGCATGGAACAGCCTTGTCCAGCTGGGCTGAGAGGTGGAACAGAGTGGGGGCTCTTAGCAGCTTCCTGGGCTTCTAGAGCGGGGGGCACATGGCTGGCTGATGACCCCTCAGTACTGCATGGTCAGGGCCAGCATCTCTCACAGTGCAGCCCAGACCTCAGTGGAGGGGATGGGTGCGGGAGGGGGTGATGTTGGGAGTCGGAGGCTTTGTGGACAAGACACTGGTGCTTCCTCTGATCAACACCTCACCCCCGCAAAAGGCCCCAGTGGGGGCCTTGCTCTTCTCCTCCTTCTGCCCCAAGGTCCAGGCCACAGCCGGGTCTCTGGGGTTCAATGCCGGCCCTCGAGCTTGGACTTCTAGACACCTCTTTTCATTCCCCAGGGCTCCCGCTACGTGCACACACCCAGAGGGTTAGTTCCAGTGGTACTGGTGCTGGTCACCGCAGTGACCTAAAGACAGTGACAAAGCAGCACTGACTCATCACCCAGTGCCCACGTGCCTCTTTAACACTTTGGGTCCGTCACCTCCGACATCCCGGCCACTGGAGGATTATCGTCTTCCTCGCGTGAGTGGAAGAACACGGAGTCCAGGGAGCAACTCGGCCAGGGCCGGCCGGTGAGTCAGCTGGGTCAGCTGCTGCTGGGACACGGAGCAGCCCCAGGTGCGGGACCAGGGTGTGACCCCCTGTGCCACCTTCCCCAGGCCTGGCTGTGTGTCATGGACTTCGTCTTACGTTATTTGTGGTCATAGGGGCTGCCAGGGGAGGAGGCACCATCCAGTGCCAACCTGGCCAGCTGCCCCGGGCCTGCCGGGGGGAGGCAGGTCTCCTCAGAGCCGAGCATCTCAGCCTCCTCTCAGTGCTCTGGCCGGACACCTGCTCCCTGGTGAAAGATGACACTCCAGGGGCAGAGCCCTGCAGCGTCCCAGGAAGCGCCTGTCCTCGCACACCACTCCCAGCAGCCAAGCCCAGAGGCTCTTTCCTGGCTGGGCCCTGCGGCAGAGTCAGGGTGAGGACCCTTGTCCCAGTTCCGCTGGTGGAGTTGTTCCTGTTTCAACCCAGCTCTGGAGACCCTCTCGCTCTCCCCCAGAGCGAAGGGAGGCGACATGTTCTCCTGTGTATTGTTATTAACCCTGTTTTACGGATTAGGAAGCTGAAGATCATGCCCCTTGGAAGGCAAAATAGAAGTAAAATCAGAACTCCCTTCTCCCAATCAATCAGAGGGCTCTGCAGAGGCGGCAGCACCGATGGTGTGTTAAATCCCTCCAGGCTGTTCCTCCTGGGCCATGAACCGATGCCAGCCAGCCCTTCCCCAGCCCCAGTCGCCCGCGGGGCCCCCAGCCTGAGGTCCAGGCCAAAAGGCAGGGCCTGCCCCTCCTTTACGAATTCTACAAATATTTATTGAGGGCCCAGTAGGTGCCAACCCCTGTGCCATCTGTTGGGGTTATGAATGGTCAAAAGAAACAAAGATTTCTGCTTTTGAGGAGCCTGGGTTCTGGCAAGGGGAGAAAATAAACAATACACATAGTAAGTGAATTACGTGACAGGTTGGAGGCGATACATGCTGTGGAAAACTGTCTGGTCAGGAGAGCTGGGGGTGCGGGCTGCAGCGCTAAATGTCGCTCTCCCTGGCAGGGAGATATGGGAGCGAAGATTTGAATAATGGGCAGGGTGAGCCACATGGATGCTGGGGAAGGGCGTTCCTGGCCGAGGGAACAGACAACACAAAGGTTGGAAGAGAGAAAGGAGCCCAGTGGGGCTGGGACACCGTGTGCGAGAGCACGTCCGAGTTCCAGGGGCCGGCCCACATCGAGGTGAGTCCGCTGCAAAACTAAAACACCTGCTGGCAGGTGGCAGGAGGGATGAGGGCTCTGTGGCCGAGGCTAGGTATCTGAAGGGAGGTTGGGAGATCAGAAAACTAGAGACAAATAGATGTTGCCTCCCAGTGTGTACTGAGACCTCTGTGGAGTTCCCAGTCTGAAGCTGTCCCCGTCAGGTGTTCTGTGGCCCTGCTGATCTAGAATGCCTGAAGAAAGTTCCCCTTGGGACATGCCCCACTGTGCAAAGCCAGGAAAATGCTACCTAGACCTCAGCCAGAGAGTTCCTGCTGCCCTGAGCGCCCAACATGCGTGCTCACCAAGTCTACCTCCACAGAACCCTGTGCCACTGAGTCAGCATGGAGGGCTGAAGTCAAAGTCAGGGCCCTCCCCATGTGCCAAGGATGTTCTGCGAGCAGCACCTGACCCTTGGCCCGGCCCGTGGAACTCTCTGTTCCCTTGCAGTTACTGCTTTAGATCACCCTCTGGTGTCAGTGAACTTCTTTAGTATCAGTACCAACCTCAGTGTTGCCACGAGGAGGTGAAGAGTTTACGAGATGCTGCACGTAGAGCGCCTGGCCCTGTGCCTGGTGTAGAGGGGACGCTCCAGCAATAACAGCTGGGCCCGGGGCCGGAAAAGGAGCAGCTGCTTCTTCTACTCATTTCGGGAATTAAAGAAAAAGCTGTAAAAGTGAACGAGTTCACTGAAATGAAGAACAGCCCACCCACTCCGCTTGACCTGCTTACTCTCCTCAATATTCTGGTTGCGCGGAGATTGGTCTCTTCAGCTGGATTATTTCTTTAGGATCAGTTCCCTGGGGTAGGATTACTGGGCCAAGAGGTCAGAGCTCTTTTACGGAGCTTAATAATTGTTGCCATATTGCTTTCCAGAAAAGACTGTCCCCATTTACTTGTACTCGAGTCTAGTTACTAAGTTCATACATATATTTTTTACACAATCTATTTCACTTTTTTCTTTATTAATTCAGTGGGTACAGTGTAATCACATTTCTTTTGTAAATGCTTGCTTTTCCTTCTCAGCATTTACTTTTTAATTTGCTTACGTGTGAACTGTCCACGCATGGCTTTTGCCCATTTGTCACTGGGTTTTTAATCAACAAATCATAACTGATCGGTGACAACTGCACCAGGTGCCTGGAAACACCTGCTTTGCATGAACTTGTGAAATGTCGTAGCAAAAGCCTGTGTCGGTACCCCATCTAATTCAGAGTTCTTCCTCCTTCTGACTGCCTATTAGCTACTTTCATTTTTCTTGTTCTCTGTTGAGTTTTAAAAATGGATATAGTCCGATTTGTGTCGTGCTCTTCCTATGTGACTTTTTCTGGCAGGGGTTTTAAAGCTTAGAAAGTTACCGCCCCAAGATATAATCAATGTTCAATTCTATTTGATTCTATTATTTTAGTTTTTTGATTTTGAGTCTTTAATCCGATATTTCAGGAATGAAGAACACTCTATTAAGCACTTACGTACAATACGTGGTATTATGGGGCGGCACTGTTATGTTAGCACCATAACACGCAAAACAAAAGCTCTCTGCAAACAAAAACGCTGATTCAAATAGGCATGGGAAATCCCACTTGGACAAAGCCCTTTAAGCTCCTTTACTGGAGAGCTGCTCAGCGACTTGGATGTACTGATAAATCTAAGGCCTGGGAGGACTGGCATGATCGGTATAAAACACTTCTCGCACTTGGTGACTATGCACCATGTCTTTATTCACAAAGCACGTCTTGGAGCTAGTAGTGTTCCAATGCCACACTTTGGAAAGCGTTACTTTAACCCAACGTCAAATGAAAAGATCAAAGCCAAACTATAAGCTCCCTGAGAGTGAGGACCTCGGTCTGTTCCCTCCGCTGCCATAGCCCCGGCACGCCTCAGATGTCAGTAGTAGCCGAGTAGACAAAGGAGCGCACGTAAAATGAGGCACGCACATCAAGTCTAGTGCACAGTATGAGATGCAAATACTCCAAGGTGAAGGGAGAGTCAGGGACTGTGTGGTCTGCAGCGCCATCCCCAGGACCTAGAATATGCCTAGAGCATGGTGGGCATTCAGCAAATGCTTGAACGGATACATGAATCAAGGAATGAGTTTCTCGCCCAACCCAGCTCCTGACTTCGGTCCCTAACACCCTCTCTGTCATGGAAAGGGAAGGGCATCTGACCTTGGTTACAACCTCAGGCAGCTCTGAAGGCTGCTTCAGGCACCCGCACCTGGGCTCAGAGGTCCAGGGCCCCAGACCTGCCCCACTGGAGGTACAGAGGCCCTCAGGAAGTTCATGGATGAGTTTTCACACCAGCGTCAGAAGCCCGGCGACCTTCAGCCTGGCAATGGCAGGTATCCCCCACCTCAAGGAGGATGAGGACCAGACTCTGAAGGCAAGTGGGACTCCCAATCCTTCCTTTGAGGACATCCTAGAGTTGGGCCAGAGCCGGCCACGGTGCTATGCTCAGAGGAGGCCCATGAGCAGAGCCTTGCGGCCTAAGATGTGGAGTCACTGAGCCTTCGGGGCAGGACAGGTCTCTCAGGATCACCAACGGCTCCTCCTCTGAAGAAGCACCCCCACCATCTTCACTGCCACCCTGAAAGCAGTGTCTGGCCTGCCTCCTGACCGCTCCGCCACCACTCCGCGGGACCAGCGTCACTCTTTCGAGAACAACCTTTGTTGTAGAGGAACCTACATTAGCATACAGTTCCTACGTGCAGCCCTCCGACAGGTCCATGCTTGGATGTATGGGGGAAAGGGGAGTGAGTAGCAGTTAAGATAGTCTGTTCTTAACAGCTGAGGTGACACTGGCCCTCACCAGCTGTGTCCGGCATCAGGAGCAGAAAAGTGCCATGAGTTTTCAAGAAAGAGACCCCAAAGCCTAGCCCAGGAGCATTGGTGATGTTTTCCAAATATTACCCCCAGGTAATATTTACTTTCAGAGTGCCCAGCGCAGCCCCAGAGAGTCCCATGTTACCACCAGTGCAAGTCCCACCAACAGTTCAGGGAAGACTGACCCCCTAAACTAACCCCCATGTTTCAGATTTGAGCAGCTTCCATGGCAAAGAAGAGAAGAAACAATGAGCTTTATAAAGAACCATATTTATTTTCATTGACAGCATCAAATACCATAAATAAAGCTAAACATTGGTTGCTGTGTGCAAAATACAGGGTTCCATGTGGCACTGTAAATGACCGCCAGAGGTCACAAACATGCATTGCGATGAGATGGGGCAGGCTAGCTAGAGAGGGGGCTGCGAGGGGAAGAGGACACTCTTTGGTTGACACTCTATAAAGGGGGGAAGGCTCTGCAAGAGAAGAGAAGACAAGAGCAATGACTTCGTACTGGCTAGGATCTGCACCGATGCAGTGAGCAATGCAGCATGCAGGGCCGTGCAGACAGGCCTGGAGGTCAGCGTGGCTCTGGCCGCATGCAAGACAGACACCACCTGCAGCCTGAGGCCGCGAGGCCTGGCCCACACTAGCTGCACCACACTTGGTGTGGTGTTTCTCTTTAAAAGCATTTTGAACATCCTGCTGCTGCAGGTAACGAGTCAGCAGGGGAAGTGTGCTTTGCACAGAGCCATGGGGCCACTGAAACTGGCCACTGCGGGCCTGGGGCTGAGCTGAGTCACTTCTCAAAGCCATCCCTGAACTGGGACAAGATTGCTCTCAGTGAAGTCTCTGCCTCTTCTGAGACTCTATGAGCCAGGGGAGATGAGAAGAGCTACGGCCAAACCGTTGGATCTATGGTGTAAGGCGGCAGCAGAGGAAGGATTTGCTAGGGAAATTGTGACGATGTGTTCAAAATTCAGAGCAGGGATCAAGCTGGTGATGAAGCCTGCGAGTATTTTGTTAATCCCTCCGAAAGGAGACATTTCTGGTTTTGATCAATGACATTAATAATCTTTATATTAGAAGCAATTTAAGATGACGCTTGTTTGCAGGTGTTTTTTTCAGAGGCTCCTAGATGAAGGAGTTCTTTTCAAAGGTGACAGAGCCCACCCCTCCCCAACCCCCATGGTACTGTCTCACACTCAGGGGCAACCCTCCCAGGAAGGTCAGCAGCTTTGTAAGTGCAACTGGAGAAGCATGAGCACAGGCCACGGGGAAACAGGGCAGGCGGGGCATGAGCCTGGCGTGGGCCGGGCTGCCGGCTCGGAGGCAAGTGGACTCGGAAATACCCTTCGAGCTGGACACCACCCCATGCTGTTCGCCCACCATGCCACCAGATGAGTCCGTTAGTATGCAAGACACACGCAGTTAGCACGACCAGTGTCACGGCGGGGAGGACGGGGTGCGGAAAGCGCCTTACGGGTTAGTCCCACTCTCTGAAAGTCGGCAAGAAAACCAGTCACCTCAGAGCAGAAGTGTGTCAGCCAAGAAGTGGGTGTAGCACTGGAAGGCTGAAATGAACTGACGGCCAGTGTGAGGTTGGAAAGAGAGAGACAGAAAAGAGAACTTAGTTTGGGGGGTGGGGGATGGAACAAGACTGACAACAAGAGAAGACATGGGTATTGAACATAAGGTAACCATTAAACGAGGGGAATCTTCCCCAAACAAGTCACTGCTTGCTTAAGACAGATGAACCTCTCTGGCAGTGAGCAGCTCCTTAGCTATGAGAGTGGACGTGTGTGGTTTGCATTTGCGACCACCCATGGGTCTCCACTCAGAGTTCCATGGGCCCTTAGAACCCCCGCCCGCCAATGGCCCCCTGTCCCTCGATGGCCCCAATTTTACTCTGTTGTCTCATATTCACCCTTGAGTACACTGTGGGGGCTTAGAGGCCTCCACACCCTGGGATCCATTGTGTGTTTGGTGCTTCCCACCAGGAAGGTTCAAAGTCTCAGAACATTACAAACATCTCAGGCTTCAGACAAGCACACCCTGTCTCACCAGAGTAATTCAAACCAGTCTCTCTATGGCCATAAATGACATTTTCAGAGATTCTAACTGGGGCTTCATAGAGCATTCCACAGGGCATCTCAGCCTGCCCTGAGCTGATGACAATAACAATGACACAGCTGTCCTTGTGTTCACATCATGACCTGGAGAATTTACTTTCTGGAATCAAACATAAAATGAATCAAGGGCTCCTCCCACCATGCTGAACATTAAAATCTCAGCAAAAATTTGGAAAAACACAACGCAAGTCATTGGACTGAGAACAGTTCCAACAAGGACAGAGGTGTCAGTTCCTATGGACTTGGTCACAGCCATGCCCTGTT
Source organism: Mormoops blainvillei (assembly GCA_004026545.1). Taxonomy (NCBI): domain Eukaryota; kingdom Metazoa; phylum Chordata; class Mammalia; order Chiroptera; family Mormoopidae; genus Mormoops; species Mormoops blainvillei. The sequence continues at coordinate 40,807 of PVJD01008979.1, forward strand.
TCACCCAAGGACTTCGGGGAAGTGCCTGTAAAAAGCCTTCCCCCTTCTTCCCACCTATAGAAACTTGTCATCGCAAAGCCCTCATGAGCTCTGGTTCCAAACGCACCCCGGGCTCCATCCTTACTTGATCTAGAGGAGACCTCCAGGGTGACAAGTGCGTGGAGTTGTCTCTGGCCCAGCCACTCCAGTTATACTGAGCACCCTGGAAGGCCTTTTTCCAACAGCCTCTCCATTGTTTGACCAGGCCTGGCCGCGTGCATGTCCAGGCAGAGGGGCGGGAGGAGCTTAAGCCTCCTCCAGATGCCCAGAGGGAAGGATGCAGGCAGGCCATTGCTTGGTTGTACCCCTAACAGGGCATATTTCTTTGCATTAGTCAATAAACAGCCTCCGCTCCCAGCCTCCCCTGCCAATCGAGACACAGGGGACCTTGCCCCTGGAGGTCAGACACATTCCTTTGCTAGGACAGTGTGAAAACGAATGGTTTCTGACTGTTCTGACCAAATATGCTCAGTGGCTGAGTGGCTAAGAAGCCAGCATGTCTGTAAGCAGTGCTCACTGGGTAGGCCATGCGTCCCGGAAACGAGACCCTGAGGTGCTAACAAATGCCCTCAGTCCCAAAGGACGTGGTATGAGAGGGCAGATTCTTCCCTCAGCCTGACCATTATGGGCCCTGAGTGGCCTTGGCTCAGACTGCAGCCTGGGCTGGGGACCTGACAGGGAGCCCCAGGTGTCGCAGCTCCTGGTTCATGCCACCAGGGGACATAGCTCCCCTTTAGCAGGTACTGCATCAGCTTGACGGAGCTCTGCGTGGTCAGGTGCCGTGGGCTTTTGCTGCCATGCTCATTAGTGCCTGTTTGTAGCTTGAAACCCCATGGTTCTACGTCATTTGGTTATGATTTGGTAAGGGGGGTGGCGGGGGAGTCTTTAAGCTACTATTTTACATCAAAACAAGAGAGCAAAACAGTCTTCCTTCCTCTGGGATGACATGGAACAGCCAACTACACACAGCCATGCACTTTGTATTTTAATCCTACTTTGTTCTTCTACTCTTTTCTTCTAAAATGATTATGCTTCCATGTTGCAAAACAATTGCCCCCTCTTGACAAGTGGCCTCCGGGTACATAAATCAAAAGGCACTGGTCGGGAGATGGCACACTCACTTTTGTTTACAGAAAACCCAAATCATTAATGTGGCAGGCAGCGGTTAGCACAACTGACTGGGGCGTGGAAGGGATCTGTAATACCAGTTAAAAACTTCAAACTCATGTTTAGAAAAATTGACACGCATGGTAAAAAATGCTCTTTCTTGGCTTATTAAAAGTTAAAAATTGAAATGTAAACCTGGAAATACAGTTCACTTTGGTATAAAAGAAATACAAATCTATAAAAAACATCCTTCATGTCGTGCTGGCCCCAGCACTGTTCACCTTGACAAGGCCGGTGGAGGTGGTCAGCTCTCTGGCTGTGACCAGAGAGCGCTCAGCTCCCTGACCAGTGCCTTAGCTCACGACAAATACAAGACTATCTGCCCTGGAAATGTGAAGGCCCTTGGGGGTGGCGCCCCTCACTGGAGCTTGACCGGGAAGTACCTGAGCACCCAGTCGCGAATGTTCTCGAGGGACTCCTGGGACTCCCGGTACATGGAAGCCAGGACCTCGGAGAACACCCACAGGAGGGGCAGCCCGAAGCTCAGGAGCTCGTACGTGTAGCAGTAGTTGTAAGCATTGTCCCTGAAATGCCGGCCGAGGGAGCGCAGGAGTCCCTGAATCCAGTTAGGCAGGCTCCGGGGGACGCGAGGCAGGCCCCAGGGCAGCCCGAGGGGCCGGCTTAGCGCCTTCCTAAAGGAGGAAGTGGTGATACCTGGGGGGCTGCCTGCCGGCGGGCCCAGGGCAGCGGCTGCACAAGAGCTTTCCGTGGGAGGGTCTCGCCGAGGGGCTTCTTGCTCCTTCCACATCCCCTCCTCCTGAGAAAGATCAAAGAGAGTCCGTGATTCTCACAGCGGACCCCTCCGATAAAGCAGACGAAGAGAGCCAATAAAAACGGGGCTTGGCAGACCCAGCCCCCCAAATAATCTCAGTGCCTATGCGCTGCTGTGGGGGACTGAACGTGGGCATGACTTTCCTGGGGGGGGGGGCGAGTTAATCATAGGGCTCACTGTTCTTCAAAACACATATCCTTTAACTCCAGTCACATTTCTAATGATCAATCCTAAGTGAATACTTTGAAATATGGATAAATATGCACGTACAAAGATATTCACTGTAAAAATATTTATCAGGTAAAAATATGAAACAACATAAATGTTCGAAAATATGAGACTCAAATAAATTATTGACCATTTTTTATAGGTACCAAAAATTATGCTTCAAAGGAATTTTTAAAAGTTTATTTTTATGTTATTTTTGAGAGAGTAGAAGGGAGGAGGAAGAATCGATGTGAGAAAGAAACATCGACTGGTTGCCTTCTGCAAGCGCCTGGCTGGGGACGAAGCCCACAACCCAGGCATGTGCCCTGACTGGGAATCGAACTGGTGACCTTTTGGTTTGCAGGATGATGCCCAACCAACTGAGCCACGCCAGCCAGGGCACTCCAAAGGAATTTTTAATGTCATGGGAAACTATTCTTTCTTTAAAATTATATTTTATTGATTATGCTATTAGAGTTGCCCCTCCACCCAGCACCCCCACTCCCTCAGGTGATCCCCTCACCATTGTTCATGTCCAGGGGTCATGCGAATAAGGAAACTGCTCTTGAAACAGTGTTAGTTAAAAAAAAAAAAGGATAAAATTATAGTGATAGGATTCTGACTAGAATAAAATACATTTACATAGGAAGAAGTCTGGAAGGAAATGTTTGTTACCAAATTATGATTTCTCAGGATAGAGTCATGATGAGTGATTTAACTTTCTTTCATTATATTCTTTAATTTATTTATCCACCTTTCTACATTGAACCTATATTAATGTGTAATCAGAAAAAAAAAGCTGTACGTTGTGGGTCTTCGCTGGCAGTTGTGATTCTTCAGCCGTAGAAGGTATTTACTAAGATCTGCCAGAGGGGGCACTATAATGAGCTGTCCATAGGCCCTGATGGCTCACCACCTGGATAACATCTCAGGGCCTGGGGAAAGGACTTGGAAAGCTCAGCAAAGGATGGCCCCATACTAGGCATCCCTACAAACAGTGCCCAGTGGTCACATAGTGGGAAGGGGTGGGGAGAAGACAGGGCACGGAGGACCGTGGGAAGATAGCCAGTGACTTTTGCATCCCTGGCATGAGAAAGCTCTTCTGGGCTTCTCATGAGAGGCCAGCACAGCCACTCACCTGGAAGCTGGCATCTGGTGGGACACACCAGAGAGGCTGGCTGAACAGACCGAGGCAAAGTGACCCCTTGACACCAGGGAGTAGAGCTCTCTTCTCCGTCTGTGGGTCGCAATTCTTCTAGGATCAGAAATGTCGGCCTAACATGAAGGAACCCTTGGAAATCCTCTCTGATCTAGGGGCCTTCCCTGTTTTGACATCCCTTTCAAGGCAAAACGTACCTCTCTTTGTTTCTTCAACTCTGCCCGTCTCTTTCGCTGCTGACTATGGGTTTTACAGTGAATGAAATGAGCCTTGCAGAAGAACTTGCCTGTAAAAAGAAACACACACATGCACGAAGGTTTTCTCCTGTAAGCCACAGCCATGGTAGACATGAGCCCAGTGGCCACCGCTGTCTAGGTCAGAAAATGTCAATAATGGAAACAAACCCAGGACAGCTAGCACTTGGGAAAGGGTTTCTGTCACCTGCCTTGAAGTGGCACCGAGATGAGGCAGAGGACTCTCTGCTGCCTCAAGGCAGGCTACGGAAATGGGGGGCTCCCAGGGATCGACTGAAACCCTCAGATAACTTGAAGGCCAAGTCTCTTCCCAAGACCAGTTGTCGGGCAGCAAAATGGACAGCAACACCATTTCAGCTCCTTGCCCTTTCCGGGACCCTGTGGGTGGGCAAGGGTGGCAATCGGGGGCAGCAGTGATGGGGAGGAAAAGCCCAGGTGAGACACACGCTGGGCCACTGGCCACTGCCCAGGACCTTGGATGCTTTCTAGAAAAGCCTTCTTTGCTCACCATCACACCGGTAATGATAGTGACGGCAATAATGATAACAATAGGAAAAACTTACGTAGCACTCACAATATACCAGGCCCTATTCCAAATGCTTCCTGGGAATTAACAATCTTAGGTGCTTCCCATGAATTAACAACCTTATGTGCTAAGTACTATTATTATCCTAATTTTATAGGCGAGGAAACTGAGGGACTGGGTGGTTAGGGATCAGGTCCAAGGTTACATGGCTAATAAGTGCTACTGTCTAGATCTGAACCTGGCACTTTAGTGTGAGGGTCTTAAATCAGGAGCACTGTGCTATGCTGTCTCTCATGATATCTGGCAGTACAAATACCAAGGGCTGAAAATTAGGGCATTATCACTCATTCCAGTGCAATTCCTTTATCCACACCCTCTGAGCATCCGCTCATCAGAACGGATGCCCCTATAATGTTCCTACACCATCATTTATTGAACCCTTATTCCATGAGCAGCGTGCTGCCACACCCATGTCTCTCGGCCACACGGGGAGATGGAAGGTGGCGAGGCTGAATGAGAAAGCGTATATAGAACACGTGGCACACCGTCGGCTCCCGTCAGAGCCAGAACACACAGGGGCTGGCAGCTTCCTCCTCCCTCAGGAGCCCCTGCCCACCACAGGTGGCCCCGTTCTGTCCAGAGGAGCTCCAGGCTTCCTGAATAGCTTTCCTGATGACGCTGCACTCCCTGGGAACTGTAGGGTGTCCCAGAGCCTCTAGAGGAAGAGGACCCCAGGCCAGCACTGTCCCTGAGGGAAGGTGGTTACCTTCATCGCCGTCAAAGGCATAGGCGGCCAGGCGCAAGGTGGTGGCACAGACACTGCAGCGGAAACACTCTCGGTGGAAGAAGTGGCCCTCTGCGCTCAGCCGCTCCATCACGTACACGCGCTTCTTACAGAAGTAACAGGTGTCGCTGCCACCCAGGTTCAGGGGAAACGCCTTTCGCATCGTTTCCTGGGGGGCACAGGGCATCAAGTGAGAAGAGCAGTGTGTTGAGACTTACGTAGAGTCTTCACATTGGAGGCCTGGGCTTTCAGAAGTTCCGACCTGAATCATAGGGACGTCGTGAGCTCCTGTTTGCTGTTCATGTCGCTGCAGGCGCTGCAGCAAAGAGCGAGGGTGGGGACACATGCTCCCAACAGAGCCCCCAAAACTGCAGGGGCTACTGTCAATCGTATGTCCAGGCAGGCCCACCGCAGGGCGGGCCCAGGAGGGGCTGGCTGCCCCTGCGCCTGGCTGCTCGGGAGGGGCGGGAGTGGTGTCTCCTGGGCATCTTTCAAACACACTTGCCCAGAGACACCTTCTCCAGGAACCTGTCCCAGGTGTTAAGTGTTGTCTGGATGTAGAGTGAGCTCACTGAAAGGATGTTTTCTATGTCCCTGTCCTCCTTCAGTGACTTAAGTCAGGCGAGGAATGCAGGGAAAGCCTGTGGCACCAAACTGTTCAACGGAACGGCAGAAAGGGGAGGGGACGTGTCTGACAGCCCACCAGGTTGCCAGGTGAACTCCTAATAAATGCAAAGCGGAGGGGGCAGGCGAGGGCAGGGTGATCCTAGGGGAATGTGCCAAAAGGAACTGTCAACTCAAGTCACTGGTGATAGCATCGAGTGGCCTCAACTGGAGAAAGGAAGAATTCAAAAAGAAAAGGGATGTTTCTCCATTACTGAATTCACCATCTAATTCAATGGGCTACTTAGTTTGGACACTACACATTGACTTTAAGGGACACCCGGCTGTGTGGATGTCCTGGCCTGGATTTTCACTGAGTTCTCCACAGCCCCAGACCGCCTGGAAGACGCTCCGCCTTGTGAAACAACTCCCATGTTCACCGAGTGAGGTTTGTCTTTAAGGAAGTGCAGCCTCCGTCTGACCCTGCTCTGATCCAGCCCATGCTCAGCCTCTTTGGTCCATGGGAAGGGGCACCTTGGGAAAGGACCAGACCGTCCTCTCTGCGTCCTGTGCGCCCTCACTGGGAGCCCAGAGCCGGAGTCTGTGGGAGAAAGCTGAGGGGTGTGTGTTCTTACCAGGTCTGGAGAGGCAGCCTGGGCCTTAGGTCTGTGATCGTTCATGTACAGATTGACCAGGACTTCAGCTGCAGCCCCTATTCCGCTGGACACTCTCCCTACCGTCAGCTACCCACGGGTAGAGCAGAGGAGACAGAGACAAGGGCAAGGCCAGTTAGCACTGAGAAGGAAAGCTCGGAGAGGCTGGACGCGGGAGAGGGCTCCGCACCCACATGCAAACCGAGCCTGATGGGCAAACGCAGCCAGAAGCGGGCAGCAGGAACTCTGGAGATGGAGCACAGGACAGGGCAGAATCCTGAGACCCTCAGTGAGCCAGTGACTCTGGAGAACGACATCCTCTGGGGGTGCAGGGCCTTCAGGAGTCACTGAGTTTCTCAGTGCACAGACGGGGCAAACTAATCCAGAGAGAGGAGGGGTCTATTCAAGGTCACTTGGCACAGAAATGCAAGATTCAGGACTCTGCTCAGGTCTCCTGACCCCACGCCCACAAGGATGCCTCCCCACTGATGCTTCCCCAATGATGAGCCTTTCTCATCGGTGGCCGGGACAACTCGGGCTACTTGACCAGATTACCAGCAAAAGGTAAGTTTGTACCGGCGTCACCGGGGCCTCCAAAAGCCTGTGAGGCACAGGAGCTGGGCAAAGGAGACAAAGAGCCAAAGAACCGAGACCTCGCAGACTCAGGCGGACAGCTGACCCGCAGCCCCCCTTCTACTGAGACCCTCCTAGTTGGAGAGCTGTGAGCTGCGGCTCAGTGCGCATGGAGGCCCTGCAGACTAGGAGGAAGGTTCCAATACCCTGTCACCACAAGCTGGTTATGAGACAGGGCACAAAGATTTCCACTGCTGAGCTCAGCTTTCAAGTTCAATAAAATGGGGATAATCGTGCTTGTCTCATGGATATCAGGTATGAACTTAGAGAACACGTATCCTGGCGCTTCGCAGGGGCTGGGCCAATATGAACTTGATTCCTCCCTCCCTTCTTCCTCTGAGTCCGGCAAGTCACAGCCAGCCCCAGAGCTCCCGTGTCCCTAGGGAGCAATGGACGTGCCTGACCAGAGCCCCCCAGGCCAGGACCCCAGACCCCCTTGTGGGTAAAAGCAGTGACTGGAGTGGCAGTGAAGCCGGCCCACACTGGGCCGGCGGAGGGTCAGGACGAGGAGCTTCACCGCAGGCTCCAGGCGGCAGTGCCCAGAGGCCCCCGGGGTTAGTGCTGGGCGGGGCTGGCCCGGGGTCAGGGAGGCAGCCGGTCGACGTGGGGTCAACGTGGGCCCCGGGACCACCACCTGATGACGGTGATGACGCCTCAATGTGTCAGGGAGCCAGGGAAGGGGCGGGCGCTGACAGCCCAAGCTAATGTGGCACAGTCATACACCCCCCACCCCCAACAAATGCAGCCCGATCCCCCTTCCCTATCAGTTCTGCAAGGCCACCCCAGGGACGCCGCAGTCTGTCAGCATCCTGTGCAGGGCACCCAACGTGCACAGTGCGAGATCCCGTAAACGCTGTCCCTGATCCCATGACCCTGGCCCCCAGCCTCTGAATCCAGCTTCTGGCAGACGAGGCCAGAGAGAGCTGTGACTTAGGCTGAAGGCCCTTGGGTGCAGGCTGACAGCCATTAGGAAAACAAGTAACAGAGACTTGTGTGGGGGTGATGGAACGCCTGCAGTCTAAACCCAAGACTGCCGGAACAGTAAACCTGGAATACACACACAGCAGGAAGTTCGGGGACAGCCAAACCAAAGGCAGCGGCTCCCACAGCTCACCGCCTCCTGGGGGCGGCGCCCACCCTCAGAACCTGGGACCAGCTCCTCAGATTCCAGCAAAAGCACAGGCACTGCAAGGGACTGAATGGGAGGGGGCTGCCAAACAGGCTGGGAGAATGACACTCGCCCCCGCTTCTCACTAAGGTAGCCCTGTCCTAACAGCAACTTTGGGCCCATCACTCCAGACCGTGTCTGCAGTTCTGCGGGGCTGCAGAGAATGAGGCTGTGGGCACCCCATCCCAAGCCGCAGACAGGTGGGACCTCTAGCTGCCAGGCTCTTACTCTGCGTCCTGCCCCGGGTCCCCCTCCCCGCTGCAGCGGGCCCGGTCTGGGAGAGATTAGGATTCTGCTTTCAGGCATGCTCTGCAATTTTTAGGACTTCACAAAGGCCAAGGAACTGGGTTTCTGCTTTCAAGAAATGTTCAGGTGCACTGGCTGAAGACAAAGTGCCACTGTTTTGCCTGATGTTCTATCCCCTGCTAAGGCCCCCAACACAGGCCCCTCAGAAAGGGGCTGGAGGATACGAAGTACCTCCTGGGTTTATACCGAAATGCAGAAAGGAGGTCAGATTTGCCTCCCTGTCCACCATCCTTGCGTGGCCACCCCCACTGGCTTCCCCACAAAGGCACCACGGGGCTGCCGCGACACCCACATGCAACTATCGCCTCCCCCGAGTTAGCAGAGATGGAGACTGTACTTTCTGGGGCTTTACATACAAGTTCCTCATGAGATCTGATTAACCACTTAGCTAGTAAGCATTTTGTATCGCTGAGCTCCTGCACAATCACGACTTAGGGAGCAATTACGGAAGCATGCGAAGGGCTGTGAGGTTGCTGGGCAGCGGCGCCAAAACATTTCTGTGGAGTCATGAGCCCGCTCGGTTGGTCTACGAGCACAGGCCACTGTCCAGCCACCTGGCCAGGGGATGCAGGGGAAGGCCACACCTGGTCTTTCATTATAGGCCCAATAAGCTCCTTTCTCCCAGCCGCACCCACCTCCCCGCCCTGGGACTGCAGTTCTCTTACGAATGGTAAAATGAAAGCCTCTGTAAGGAAAACAGCAGTGGGTCTCTCATATGCCCTAACCCAACCGGATGGAAACCGTCCCAGAATCGCCACTGGTCCTTCCCAAGAGGTGGGTGGGGACTTCCTGGAAAGGTCACAAGGAGACCAGGTGAGGGAGAACTTGACTAAAAGGTGAAAGGGGGCCCATGAAGCCCACCCCAGCGTGAAAGACCAGTGTGAAGGTGGACGTTAAAGTGGGGATCAGAGGTTATCTTCTGTTTCCTGAGAGCAGGACACCTTATTGGCGCCACGAGAGTGCAGGCATGCCCAGCTGGCCCTGTGCTAGCTCAGGGCTCCTCGGACTGTCGGTGGTGAAAGTTTTGTTTTTAATCCCTAATCTCGTGTGGCCAGATACTTTGGAATACGATAAAAATGATTAGTAGAAATATGACCACACGCTTGGTTGTGTGGCAATGCCACATCGCTTCCTGGAGTCCAATGCTTCCTCTTGCTCGCTGGGCTCGCTCTGCTGTAGGCCAGCACCTGCTCGGGGCCACGCGTTAAGAAGGAGCGTTGCTCTAGCTGCCCAGGAAATTGCTGGGCTCTGGGGATCCTGAGAAAGAGAGAGGTGCTCAGCTCATGAAGAAACTTCCAGAAAACTCAGCCTGGTATTGATCTCAGAGTAAGATCTGGAGGTTTTCAACAAGGAGAATTCATGCCCTGAGAGGTAAGTCACAAATGTACCATAAGGCTGGGAACAGTTTGTCAAATGCACAGTTGGGCGATCTGATGACGTGACCAAAACTGATCGTGCCCCTGTTGCTGGTTTTGTTTATGGTTGGTTGTTTTTTTGTTTTGTTTTTTTTAAGAATTGGATATTTTGGAGGGCATGGAGCGGTTTTTCATAACTCCTTAGGTATCTTTCAATATTCTTGTAAATTTTCAGAATTGGGCTACTTCTCCTTCCCTTTTTTCCATTGTAAATTCTAATTATTTTTCAGCTAACTAGAGCATGCTGGAGTGGTTAAAGAATACAGGAAGCCCATCATATCACATTATGCTGGACTAACCCTCACACACACCGTTTCTCTCTGGAAGCCTCGGCTTCTGCATCTGTAAAATGGGGAGGCCCCGCGCCGTCCTTGCAGGGCTGCAACAGAGGATCACCAAGGAATCTGGGCTGTGCCTCACGGGGCCCTGGGCCCCTGAAAGCCCTTGACAGGTGGTTGGTGGGTCTGAAGCACTGCTGTTGGTGCAGTTTCACGCATCCACGTTCTGGGACTTCTCTCCTCGCTAGACGGCCTTCGCTGGGAGAACCCCTGTTGCTTGGGTTTCCTCCTCCACACGAGTTAGAACAATGGGGCCCACCCAGGACGAGCGTCCTGGCTTTGCTCAACCCAGATTCTAACAGGGTGATGTAACTGTCGTGATGTAACCAGCACCACCACCATAGGCTGCCCGGGAGGCCTGGACCTCCACGGAAAAGCATCCCTGAGGCAACCCTATTAAGCCCAGCTCAGGATGTGACGGTTTCCGTCTGGTTCTTGGGGCCTTTCTGACTTCCTTGCTCTGAGCTGGCCTCCCAACCCTCTGGTTGGCATTCCCCGACGTCAGGACTCTGTCTTATTCACCTCTCTACCCCTGGCACAGGGCAGGCGCTTTGAATGAGGGCGAAAGCAGGTTCCTGGGCCCTTTCGGGTCCGGACAATGGTAATGGCGCCCCTTGGGCCTAGAGCTCTGCCAAGAACACCAGGTGTCTAGGCTGTGCTTCTCTGCAGAGCTGGGCCACCAGGGGCCACCTGGCCTGCTCTGAGCATCATAAAGCCCACCTGGGTCAGACAGGGGTGAGGGTGAAGCTTCCAGGGCCTCAGCACTGGGGGCTCACAAGATGGGGAGGTTTTCACAGGCAGGGCCACGGGACATCTTGTGGGCTTGCTTGCGCAAGCGCTTTCCTCACTGAAGTGACAACAGGCGGGTGGACCTGCGTCCTCAGCCATATGCCCAGGGTAGGGAAAGGGAGGGCAAGGATTGAAACCCCCTTGTTCAGAGGGGTCTGGATACGACGAGCTCAGAACTGAGACACAGGCAGGACTTTGGGTCTGTGGCCTTTTCCTTAACCCTCAACCAAGGGGGGACCATATCTGCACCTTGTCCCCTAATGCCAGGCTGTTCATCATATGCATCTAACTCTCACAGCCTGCGAGGTGGGTCTTATAATCTCCCTCCACAGCCGGGGCAGCTGAGGTCCAGGGAGTCCCTAACTCACTCAAGGCCTCACTACTTCTAAGTGGCTGGGATGGCAATGGAAACCTGAAGGTGACTTCTTTGCCTTCAGAAAGAGAGGACTCAGCCCTGGTTCGTGTGGCTCAGCGGATTGAGCGCCGGCCTGCAAAGTGGAAGGTTGCAGATTCAATTCCCGGTCAGTGCTCGTGCGTGGGTTATAGGCTGGGTCCCTAGTTGGGGGTGTGTGGGAGGCAACCCATCTATGCTTCTCTTCTACTCTTCTTCCCTCTCTCCCTTCCTTCTCCTCTCTCTAAAAATAAATAAATAAAATTTAAAAAGAGAGTGGAATCAGTATGCATTTTAGGTAAACGAGCTTTCTTCTAGAATTCTCCTTCACTGGGGAAAGAGCATATTTACTGAATACTTCAGGCATTTTTTTGACACAGACCAGGCACTGCACTATTCCAATCGCCCTCCGCTCTACAGGTTAGAAAACTAAGGTGCTGAGAGGGCCACTGACTTGTCTGAGGTCACACAGTAATCGGTGCTCTCACTCCCAGTGTGACTCGAAGTCCATCTCCTTCTCCCTCAGCGCCCTGCCTCCCTGAGACACACCAGCACTCTGCACATTAAAATCCTCAGGCTGGAGTGCACACAGGACATGTCCACAGAGCCGCCGAGCGCTGTCCCTGGGACGGAGAGGACAATGAGGTTGGAGGCAGCCTTGAGACCCATCCTGTACCAGGTGGAACAATGGCGGATTGCCACCCAAGGTTGTCCAGCGTCTCCCTAACATGCAAATCTCTAGAGCAAACCCTGCAAATCCAGTTTTAAAACAAACAAGTGCAAGGGTAGAGAAAGTTCCTTTTGCAGTGCACGTCGCTCTTCTGACCCGGGAGGACTCAACCACAGTCCCAGGCCAGTCAGGCCATTCCTCTGGCTCAGCTGTGCAAACACTCAGCCTTGGCAAAAGGCTAGCGGCCAGGGCAGAAGTCATATGAGCAAGCAGTGGCCTCGCTTCTCAAATAAAGAGGTTAACTAATGAAAGACGGGGGCTGATACCATGACAGGTGGGCTAGTTTGATGGGGTGGATGAGTCAAATGGTGCTGAGGGCATAAGACCTGACATGATTCCATAGTCTAGGGTCTTGAAAGACCAGACTCTGTGGTAAGAATCTGAGCCCTAAATGAGAAGACCTCAAGGTTCTCTGTAACTGTTCAGGTCAAAACCAAACAAACAAGAAACCCAGCAGGATCACTCTGACATTTAAGGTGGAACATCAATTTGAGTGGGCAGGCAAGTGTCGTCTGAAGGCAGGGTCATGACCCAAGTTTTTGTCCCGGTGAGTAACGCATGCTCCTCACGGCAAGTCTGGCAAAGTCTGTTCCCACGAGGCGGTGAGTCGCCCTGGACCCTCAGAGTTGCAGTGTGGGCTCTAGGGAAGGTGCCAAGGACTGAGGATCAGTTCCCAAGTGCACTTTCCTTCCTCCGGCCCCCCCTGACCTGAGGCAAACTTGGGTCACTGGACAATGAAGGCAGCCCCTAATCTGTTGGAAAGAGACCTTAAGGCCCCAGGTTCTGTCCAGGAGGGAGGCTCCCTGAGCTCCACCAAAACCGAATGCAGCTGTGTGTCCCCAAGTCGTCACCTACTTTAAGGGGCAGCTGATTCCCTTCTCAGAGGAGACCATTACTCAGAGGACATTCTGCCTGTGCATAGCTCAATCAAGGGAGGGTGTGGCCAGCGGAGGGAAGGAAGTTGTGGGAGCGGGGGTGCGGGGGTTGGCGGTGTAGCTGGCAATATCCTCTCCAAGAAACTCACCACCCCACCCCTAACTGGCTTCACAGTGAGATCTGGAGGGATCTGCGGGTGTCAAGTCCAACCTGGGTCCTTTTTACCAACAGAGAAACTGAAGCACAGAGAGGGTAAGTGACTTGCCCAGTGTCCCAGGGTGGCCCTTTCTAAGAGCTCCCCAGTCATTCTCAGGCATACTGTGAAAGGCACATCAGAGCAGAAGCTATTTAAATAGCCCAATTACACCATCATTTGATGGCCAAGGTTGGCTAAGGATATGGGATAAGGAAAAACAGGGGGCGATTGTTCTAGCACAACTTGGGAGAAACAAGGAACAAAGCTGTAGCGGTGGTAGCCAGGGGACCTGGGACTGGGCACCCCAAAGTCCGCCCCATTGTCAGCCGTCCCTATGCCTGGGTGTGGGGCTCTGAATGGACACAGCCTCTTGGCCATTCCTTCTGCGGAGCTCCCATGCACACCTGGCCTCCGTGGGACAGAGAAGAGGACACCAGGGCAGAGTCCAGAGCTGGGGCACTGGTCTCCTCCCTGCATCTTCATTTTCTTTCCTGTCGTTCTCTGCTCCTGCTCAGGTCACACTTTCCCAGAAAGAACTTCCCATTACCCCATTAAAATTGCTACCTCTTTCTTATATGCCAACTCCCTGCTATCTGCTAATTTTTCCATGGGAAGATCATCTTATCTTCTGACATATTATATAACTTACTTCTATATCATATGATTGTTGGTTGTTTACTTCCCCCTACTAGGAGGTGAGCCTCACCTGGGTGGGAACATGACTCCTGCTCACTGATGCACATCCCGCCAAGCTGTCATTCAACAAGTATTTGTAAAATGAATGAATGTCTACTCCTTGGCCTAAAGAGTGACACTGGTGTAAAGCTGTTTGAAGAGCCCAATGGAGGAGTGGCAGCCAGGGCCTCCCGTGAGGATGTGATGGTGATATGACAGAAGACATGCGCACTGACCAGAAGTGGCTGTCAGACCCTGGAGGCCCCACATGTATCCAGGTAAGGCTGCCTTTGGCCGTCAGCTAGAGTTCTAATACCTGCTGGAAATCTCTCCAGGGAAAGCTGGGAAGGGTGGCGGCTCTGCCCTCCACTCAGACAGGGCAGCGACCAAGCCCGGCCATCCTGAGGCCAAAAGAGAAGCAGGGCAAGAGAGAGCCTTGACCAGGTCCGACCAGAGAGAGGCCGGGTCAGAGACAGGCAAGGTGGGGGCCCGCTGCCCGCCCCGGAGCACGGACTACCTGCCTGTGCCCAGGTGCCCTCCCCTTTATCATCCTGTCAAGGGTGACAGTGACCTTTTTCCACAGCAGGAAGTACTCCCCAGGGAAGGGCAAGAACGCTACTCGGAAGCCTTTTAGTGAGAGTGATGACGAAAATGCCAATCTCTACCCATGTAGCTCACTGTCATGTGAACCAGGAATCGCTCTCTTGTTGATGAGAAAATGGAGGCCCAGACAGGTCAGGAGATTTAAGGTCAAACACCCACCAAGGGCTGACCTGGGACAAGATGCGGGCCTCTCAGCCTTGGCTGTTTTCAGTGGACTTGAAAACAGAAAGTGTTTGGTTTCTCCATGTCACCTCCTGCTGCTCTTCCAGGGATGTGCCATACCACGCTGGGGACCTTGGAGGAGGTGGGGCTGATCGGATTCCTTGCTCCTTTCTTGGAGACCCTACCTGCACTCTTCTTCCCACTGCAGTGGATGTCAAAGGGCATGGAACCCCCAGCTTCACACAAGGAGGTAACTCCTAATTTCCTACTAATGTAATAGCAGGGAGCTGGCTTGTGCATCAGCCTAATAGCATAGAAACAAATGAGTAGTAACTCTGCAAGGGGGACCTCAGCACTGCCCACCAAGCTGATCATAGGTGGCAGTTGGACAGACTGGATGTGTTCAGAGGATCACAGTCTGTGGGGAAGAGACTCCAAACCTACTACCATGTGCAGCAGCTGAAGAAGGGGGATTCCCGTCTGTTTTTAAGCTCATGCATTCCAGGGGCCAAGCTTCTCAGGGGCTGCCCTTCTCCCTCCCCAGCCTGGTAGTGTTTTCAGTATATCAGGCAATAGGAGGACAAGGAAAAACATAAAAAGTGTCCCAGAACCCAAACCTATTAATTGCTCATGATGCATTTCAGTATCAACTTCAGCAGAGTTAGCTCCCCGCATCCTCCCCCCACCCTCCAAGCCAACCTCTGCACTGCTCCCTGACTCATCCTTCCAGAGCACAGAGAAGAGCCTGCAGGGGCTCTTTGTAAGAGGCCAGAATGAAAGTCCTTAACACGAAACAGGTGGGCTCATGTTCATCCTCATTCTCTGCACCCCCGTGAATGCTTTTACCCCCAAGTTCAAGTCCCACCCCCGAACTCTGACCTTCGCTTCATGCAAGCCCTGTCTGCCTTCCTTTGCACATGCTGGACCCTTTCTAAAGTACCCTCGCCCTCCTCTTTTCTCCGGTAGATCCTCCTGCATAACCTTCAACACTCAGCCCCCATTCCCTCCTCCGTGATTCCTTCCTGGTTTCTCCCTTCTGGGTTCCTACAATCTTGCCTTTTCTGTTTCCCACAGAATTAACGAGTAGTACTATATTAGGTTTGCAATGTGAAAGGGCCACATTGTTAAGTCAAAAACAGCCAAACACTGGCAACTTCATTTGGTAAAAAGTTACTTATTTCTATTCTAATGTGCTGTTTGCCATCTAAACGGTAGTAAGAAAACTGTACCGCCCTCTTCAGCATCTGGCACAGTTCTTGGCATATGGTGGGTGCCCATCAAATGCTCGCTGGATGAACGAGCAATGTTAGACAAGTTTTTGTGTGCTGCCTGTTCCGTGATGTTTCTGGGTCCAACACGAAAACAAAACCAAAGTCCAGGACTGTTGTGCAGTGTCATACGCATTTTCATCTCAGCCAAGCGAAGCTCCCGAGGTTTGCCTGTGCAGGCTGAGCAGAGCCGGGAGACATCTTGGAACATGCAGGGAATGGGGGGAGTGAATTGTTCAGGACAACTACCTTTCTGGCAGGAGAAACAGAGTCAACAGTCGATGGAGAGGAAGTGGCAGCTGGATTAGGAGATGGAAGGCAGGAAGGAGGAGACGGAGGATGAGTATGAGACAGGTCTTTAGAGAGCAGTTTATTCTGCACAGAACAGAAACAGAGGAAGCTACGATTATCTCCAGGAAAGGTACAGTGATGCTCGCCTCAGTGCAGCCCCATGCCTACCCTCTCCAGGAGGGGCACAGACATCCAGGTCTACCTCTCAGGACAAAGCAGGAGCCTCTGTCTTTGGAGCTCAGCAGGGCTGTCTGGCTCCCGGTTACATTTTCTGCTACAACTATTCCAACTCCCTTGTCGCACTATAAGAGCTGGAGCAAGTCTATCCTGTTCCTGCCGTATGTCTGCCGTAGACACCAGCGCTCAGCCCTGAAGCCCTTACCCTGGAGCTTGGTGTAAAGAGGCAGGCACATGCTTAGGAAAGGAGAACCCTGGGCTACTTCGGAGCAGATGACCCCAGCAGGGGCCTCTGTAGCTGCAGACAACCGTGCCAGCCTCCCGGCAGCTAACCATGAACTAAAGAGATGCAAAGCCTCCTTCCCACGTCAGTGACTCTGCTGAGTAGGAGAGGCCACAGTTGTGGAGGGGACTGAGCAAAAGCATCAGGGAAGGTTAGGTTCTAAAGACCAGATTTGATGCAAGGGAGAGCCTTACCCACGCATGCACTGTGGGACCTCATATCAATTCTTTCATCTCCTTGCCAGCACATGCTCTTCTTTTTAGCAAGTTTCTGAATGAGCCTCTGCACTTTGTATTCTCTAAGGTAAAGCCATTCTTTTGGGCTCCACGCAGAGCCAAGGCTACAGCATCTGGGTGACCTCCTCGTCAGCGTCTCCCTGATCAAGGTCATGGGGAGAGTTCTCCATCATGTCCCAAACATCATGAACAACTGGTTTGCTTTCTCCTTAAAAGGCATGGTGATGTAATTCTTGGAACTGACCAGCTTTTGCTCTTTGTGTTGGCCCCGAGGAAGCTCAGGGGCCACTCAGAAGCTAACTGGACTCTGACAGCCTATGTTTCTGTTCAGTAGTGTCTTCCTTTAGCCAGAGCTCACTTTTCTGCCTTGGTTTCCCCTTTGTCCTGATTTAGCTGCTTATTTTGAATGCCCTCATTTGCACCTCTTTAAGATTGCACTTTGAACTCTTTTAGCGGTTTGAACAGTGAAAGCAGGATGAAGAAGGAAATGGGGCTCCAGAGATGGATTCATGGTCACCTCCCTGGGTGTCCAGTGCCCGGGTCCCTGGGGGTCTCTGAGAGCCCCGTTTACCTTCGGGAAATCCCCATGGCCAAACATGGACGCAAGGTGAGCCGCCTTCTCCTTAATGTTCTTTTTGTGAAATTCCCTGTTGGCCAAGTTCTGAGCCCTCTTCTGCAGTCAAGGCAAGAAAGGAGAAAGAAAAAAGAGGTAGTGACAGAGAGTGGGATGGTGGCGTGTGGGAGGCAGTGGGGCAGGCATATCTTACTCTCCCCACACTGGGCAGGGGACAGGGCAGGGGACAGGGCATGCACGAACACTAACAGAAGGAACCCAGCCCAGGCAGGCAGAGGAAGTGGGGGAACAGAAGGTGCCCCAGACACAGGCAGAGGCAGTGCGAAGGGCAAGGCTTTCACCTGGAGAATCTTTTCCTCCACTAGCTGCAGCCGCCGCAGCACCCCAGAGAGGGCCAGCGCTCCCTGGCAGGTAAGAGGTGGGGTAGCACGGTTCTCTGGCCCACCCAGCTGCAGGTCAGACTTGGCTCTGGCTCTCCAGGGCCGGCTCAGGCACCCTCCATCAGCAGACACTTGATTTATCTCTCGGAGCACATGCCCCGTCACAACCACCGAGGGGAACTGGGGAGAAGGAAAATCAAGCTTCCTTTCCTACTATGGCCCTTTCATTGCCACCCCCCCAAAAACAACCTTAAGGAACCCCCATGAGGACCGGGGACCAAGGGTGCACCAGGTGCTGCCTTGAGTGAGATTCCAAATAAACCTCAGGCACTGATGTTCTACCACCTGCATCAGGATCACCTGGTATCTCCTTTTATTTATTTATTTTTAATTTTGAAAATATTTTCTTTTAAAACTAACTTTCTTGGCCCTGGCTAGTGTGGCTCAGTTGGTTGGATGTCAGCCTGCAAACCAAAAGGTTGCTGGTTTGATTCCCAGACAGGGCACATGCCTGGGTTGCAGGTCAGGGGTGTGTGAGAGGCAAGCAATCGATGTTTCTCTTGCACATCAGTGTTTCTCTTTCACCCTCCCTTCCCCTCTCTCTAAAAAAAATAAATAAAATAAAAATAAAATAAAATAAAATAAAATAAAGAAAGTTAAATGGGGAAACATAGTCTTCAAAAAATTAAATTTATGATGTAACATTGGTTAATAACATTATAATCTGACATCCTCGTTAACACTAGTCTTGAGCCTCCCTCCACACCCACCTACTCAAACCTGTGTGGCCTTGGTTCTCAATCCTGGATGCACATTCATGTCACCTAGGGCACTTTTGATGAACAACCCAAGACTGGGCCTGACTTACAGAGATTCTAATTTAATTGGTCTTGGGACGGGCACCAGATACTGGTATTTTTTTAAACATCCATTTTTTTTAATTAAAAAAAAAAAAGCTCTTTATGTAATTCTTATACACTTAGCCAAAATCTCTGCTTTATATCCATAATGACCTCATTCAACCTCCACTGCCCGGAAGCAGCACAAAATTTCTCATGCTGACCAGACATCTTTAAATGCTGTGGTCAATAACAATGACTATTCAAATTCCAAACCTAGAGATGTTAGCTGGGAAAAACCACAGGCCATGGCTGCCAGTGCCTCCCTGCACACCACGCAGGTCCTCGTCCACTCGGGCGCCCAGGGAGGCCAGCACCACATCCCAGCCTTACCCCTTCGATGCATGCGGCCAGTCGGCCACCTAAGCCCAGTCCACCATCACTGCCACTTTTTCATCAGCTTAGAAATCAGCCTATTTAAGTGCTCTCCAACTAAAGTTATGTGTTCCAGGGCATCAGACAAAATAAACCACAGACTACATGTTGTAGTCTGTTTTTCCCCAAGCAAACCGAGTACCAAGGACACAGCAGTTGGTCATTTGATAGCCCTGACTGGCTGAAGGATCAATGGCATGTATTCTAAGATGCTGCACATTTGGTTATGCTTATCTATAAGGGTAGGGACCACAAGGTGTGCCTGCCTTCCTGGAGAACTTACAATCAGCCCTACTTGAGGTGTGCAGAGGGCCAACAAAGCCCACCCCTCTGCATCCAAGTCCCTGCTGGCTTCACCAAGACCCCATCCACCAGAAGGAGCCCTACCTGCCTTTTCAGAGGAGGTGATGGGCTGGTTGCGGGCTCTTCCAGCTTGAGACAGCGAGAGTTAACAGGAGGGTCAGAGGACGAGCACAGGACAGGCTTACCTATCCCCGAGACGCGGCGCTCCTGGGAGGAGGAAGGTGAGTCCCCAAAAGCAGCCACAGGAAAGATGAAGGAAAAGGCTGAGTCAGAGTGAGACACTTGGAGGAAGGAGAGTGAGAGAGGCAGGGAGTGAGAGTTTTCAGGCAGGTAGAGAGAGAGAGAGAGAGAGAGCACTGGGCTGAGCTCAGGCTGGGCCCCGCCAGGAAACCTGAACCCTAACTCTCTGCCCATGTGGGCAGCAAGTCCCCGAGTCCCCTCCTTCGGGACAACATGTGAATTCAGGGAGCTGTTGACTCAGTTGTTGACTTGCTGTCCAGACCTGGGGCACTGGACAGGCACTGCCAGAGCCCATGGCAGGCCCGGAAGCCTCCTAGAAGCGGAAAAGCTTCCTGCCTGCTAGAGGATGGGGTGCTACCGTCCTTCAGCAACACTTGGGAGCTGCAAGGGACCAAGCCTCCAGAAGGAGTGATTGAGAAAGAAAATTCAGAGAAACAAGTCTCAGGAAAATGACCCCCTGGGGAAGGTCTTTTTTTTTTTTTTTTTTTCCTGGAAGAGGCATGGTTCATATCAGGACCAGGAAGACATCTATGATCATCTTTAAAAACCTAATTAACCTTGAGTCTGCCCTCCTGCTGAGAAGAATCTAATTCTGTCATGTGCCAGGTGTTCTCCAAAGAAAAACCAACTACCTTGTCCCAAGATTTGGTAACGTGACAGTGGCAGCCCAGAGGAATTAAGGGTAGCAAACTGAACTACGCAGCACAGACCCCAACCAGAGTCCGAGAGGAGTCAGCTCCATTTGCCGCCTGACGACAGCTTTGGGCAGATGCACGCTGGCCCTGGTCAGACACAGCCCTGCCACCTGGACTGGCCTGAGGGAACACGGAGCGGGGGCGCCACAGCACTTGGGAGGCTGGTTCCCCATTCCTGCAGGCCCGCGTGGAGCGAAGGTCCATGACTGTTTCCCCTTGTTTGGACGGGGCTTCTCACTGTGAACTCAGGGCTCCCTCAGTCAGCCAGCACCTCCAAAGCTTCCCCCAGCGGCACCGTCTCATAAATGGGTGCAAACCGAGTCATGGTTGCAAAGTAAAACCAAATTAGGGCAAGGATTTCTTCTCTGATGAGGAACCAACCCAACAAACTATGCTCCTTGGGCCAAATGAGGCCTGCTGCCTGTTTTGCAAATTAAGTTTTATTGGAACACAGCCATGTGTATTTGTTTACGTATTATCTACGGCTGCTTCCGTGTGACGATGGCAGAGTTGAGTAGTTTCAAGAGAGATCAGGTGGCCCCCAAAGCCTAAAGTATTGGCCATCTGGCCCCGTTTAGGAAACTGCGGACTCCTGGTCTCGAAGAGGGCTCGCCTGAGCCAGGCCTGGCTGGCATACCTGACATCCATCACTAGCCTCCACATTCCTCCTGGCTTCTCAGTTCTGGTCACCAAGGAGGCAGGTCCAGTGCGCATACGATGGGACTCACCTGCTTCAGGAGGGCAGGGTTCCGAGAGCTCTCCTCAAACTTGGCCAGCAGCTGACTTGCCATGGACTTGACTTTGTTCTGATTGCCACCTTCTTTACTGTTGCTGCCCTCTTGGCTGGAGCCCAAACTCCGGCTGGAAAAGGCTGAAAGCTGCAAAGCCAGATCAGTGCATTGGTTGTTGGGCCCCGAACCCAGACACCAGGGAGGGGGACTGGGGTCTGAGGACGGGGGACTAACTTCCTGAAGAAGGAGACCCTCCGTGGTCTGAGGAAGTGAGACATGAACAGCAGCCCAAGTGGAGATAATGCTCACAGGAGGGACGTGTCTTCCCAAAGGTGGCCATGCCCAGGCTTGGGAGCTGGGGAGTTAGGGTTTCACTCATGACTCTTTCACTTCCCAGCCAAGTGACCTTGGCAATCGACCTCCCTGAAGTTTCCTCATCTGTAAAGTGGGAGCGTGACCCGCTTCATGTGGTTGTTGCAAAATAAAATCAAATATAGTAAAGAGGCGGTGAGCAAAATTATTTTCAACATACGCCCTGTGGCTTCCAAGAGGTGAACAGTAGAGGGGAGGGGGGAGGATGAGGGGTGTCGGTTAGCCACAGGCTTTGGCTTCTCCCTCCTTCCTTTCTCCTTGGCATCTTACTCCCAACTTCAACCTGTCTGGCTCGGTTGCTGTTATCTTTTAAAAACAACTTTTCATTTTGAAATAATTTCAGATTTACAGAAAACTTACAAAGATAGCACAGACTGTCCCTGCATACCCCAGTGGCATGTAATGTTAACACCTGGGGGAATCATGAAACTGTTGTCATAACTAAGCAATTCACACTGGCATCATACTATTAATTGTAGACTTGATTTAGATTACACCCGTTTTTCTCTATTTGCCTTTGTTTAGTTCCAGGATACAACCCGGACCCTACATTGAATTAAGTCATTATTTCTCTTTGGACTCCTCTCATCTTAACAGTTTCTCCATCCTCCTTTGTCTTCTGTGACTTTGACAGTTTTGAAGGGAACTGGTCAGCTACTGTGTGCAATGGGTTGCTCTGATACTTTCTCATGATCAGACCAGGGTTACAGATTTTGGAGAAGGACAACACAGAGGTGAGATGCTCTTCTCATTGCTTTATAGCAGGGAACCTGGCACCAACGTGCCTAATGACTGAGGGGATGTGGACTGTGATTACTTGATTATGCTGTTTTATAAAACGGAGTTCCACGGAAGGTTTCTTTAGCTCATTTGCTAAAAGTAAAACTGGAGAATGACCAGTGTTCTTGGAATGTCTGCTCCCCCTTCCCACAGGATCTGACCCATGGGCCTTGAAGCGTAAACGGTACTGTCACGGCAGGCGGGCAGCCTGCTTTCCCCAGGAGATGATGAATCTCCTGTACAGAAAGAGACGTTCTCAAGGCAGCAAAGATGCGTTCACGGGGAAGAAATTCATGGGAAGCAGCAAGCTACAGTCAATGGTTTTCTAAAAGTATCCCTAAGAGGAGCAGTCGCATGGGAAACCTCTCTGAAGTGCTGGACAAACACACAAGCCAGAGTCACTCCACACTTCAAAGTGGGGAATGTAACTCTGCGTAGCAATGCAGCCTTGAGTGCAAAGAGGGCGGGTTTCCTGGGGCGGCCACTGTTTGCACAAGGCCAAAGTTGGCCAGGACAGTGGGTCATGCAGACAGCACTTCCCAGACATGAATCACCAGGGGCTCCTTCAGAAGCAGATTCGGTTCCGTTGGTCGGGGGTGGGTCCCGAGTCTCTGCATTTTTAACCATCTGCCAAGTGATGATAGTGCTGCCGGTTTGGTTAAATCTGACTTGGAAGCAAAATAGCTGGCCCAGAAAACAGCCCGGAGCCCTCTCTGATGGGGCCGGTGCCACGAGATTTCTTCCCACACTCCACTCCTGTGTGGCCATCAACAGAGAGAGCACAAATATCCCCTCGGATAAGCCGCAGATGAAAGGCAGGAGAAGACTCCCCGGAAATGAAGTGCATGCACGGGAAGCTCATGAGGTGGGGGGTCAGAGCGAATCACAGGCATGTATGGCGAGTGCCAAGGCCCATCGCCGGGGAAGGGGGACATCTCTCCTGCCCTGTTATTCAGCCTCTGCTCCTCCTCTCAATTATCAGTAGCCCCCTATTCTCTGGTTTCTGGCTCACCAGAGCCAAGAGATGGGGAAGCAACAGCTCTTGTCATTTTAAGATATGAGCTCCAGGCCACCCCCCCAAACTTTTTTTAAATCAGCACCTCCCTTTGAGCATCCCAGAAAATGGGTTAAGCAATGGGCAGTTCTTCTTTTCCCTGGGGTGGGCTCTGTGGCTCCCCTTGTTACAAAGTTCAGCTGTGAGAACCAGTGGCCTGACACCAGTCAAGGTTTCCACAGGAAGTCAGTCACAGGCAAGAACAAAAATGTCATAAAAATGGAAAGCAATAAAACCTCTTTGGCCTTGGAAGATGTAAGTCTTTTCTAAGTCCTATAATTCAGGTATCAATGCATTATGCAAAACAGACTATCCCATGTGCCTCGATGTCATAATGATGACATCAGCCATTAGGCTAGCTAAAGCTGGCGTCCTACAGATCACTGACAATATCTGGGCCTGCTTTTGTGGGACTAGGACAGCCTTTTCAAGAGAAGGTTATATCTCAGGTCTCTTTAAAGAGCTACCTGGGGAAACGGAACTGATACTCTTTCTCTACTGATCAATTTTTCAGTAGCAGGAGAGGAATTCGTACTTGGTTTTGACAAAGTAGCCTGTCATTTTCTTCTGTCACCAGAAGGTGGCACTTGTGGGCACTGGAACATTGTCCTTAAAGACTAAAAGTGCAGAAAACACAAAAAGGTAGAAACGATGATGAGAAAAGTGGGACAGCTGGTGCCTCTTTATAACTCACTATTAATAGTGATTATCTATTGATTGACATAGGTGCCATTTATCATGCCCAGCATGTTATATGACATCTTCTTATTTAATCTTTAAAAATCCTGCCAAGTTTCATACATTTCTAAGGTATCGTTTGTATTTTACAGACATGAACGCCACCCTGGGAGGACCTGTTTCTCAAGGTCACATAACCAGTAAGTGAGTGGAGCAAGGACGAGAACCCAGCTGTTTTTCCATCATGTCAAGTTTGGAACTGAGTGGCTCCTGAGAGAGGAAAGCAAGGAGGGCCAGGGCTGCTGCCGCAGCCAGGCGGGCCTGTGGCCACCGGCTATCAGGCTACAGGCCTTCATTTAAGCTGACACTGTGAGCACAAACCTCATCCAGGTTGTTGAAGCCTTTCCGCCTCCGTTTGTTCATGTCATTATTCTCCTCGGTTTGGCTGTCCACCTGCAATGGCCAGAAAAGCACGGTGAGCTCAGGGTGTCAAGGTCTGCGGTTCTGCAGACAGCCCTGAGCTGGGGTTGGGCATGCAGCCCTGCCCGCCTGGGAGACAGACGGACATGAACCGCCCGGCACTGTGACTAATGCTACACAGAGTTCCGTCCGGCCGCAGTGGAAGACGCCTCACTCCGCCTGGGCTGCCGGTGTCTGCCAGTAAGGGTGGGAATCACACCCCCAAATTGTGCCGAAACACCCCAAAGAGCAAAGGCTCCCTGTGATGTGGCAGGGGTTGTCCCTGTTGTGGATGCGACCTTGGGCCCAGGGCAGTGACAGCCAGGCCGGCTGAAGCCCCTCAGGGTGCTGCCTTATGAGACCACCTCCTACAAGGAGATGACACTGGCTCACCTCGCAGGCAGGATTCTTGGGACTCAGAGCAGGTACCCAGGGATTGGATGTCAAATGACATCTGCCATTCAGTCACCACCTCAGCTACCAGCACACGCTATTTTAACTTCAACAAAGCATCAGGCTTTGTCTGAACACTACAGTGAGGATACAGCCCAGTTTGCACAGGACAGTTCTGATTTATTGTAATTTTCCCCTGGCATAATTAGTTATAGTGCTGCCTCTCACTCTCAAAAGCACCCTGGTTTAGACAATAAGTTACCCTACCAATGATTGCCCTACCAATACTCTTTTACGGTCTACTTTCTGACACATTCTAAATCCAGAGAAATTCTTACTACCCAAGCCCATCACATCGCCTCTGCAAGGACCACCCAAGGCCACCCGCTGTCAGGCTTGGTTCTTAAAGGAAAGAGTAAAACTGTCCAGGCTGTGCTGATGCTGTGGCCCGCGATGGGCTGGGGGTGGGGTTTAGTACCTTCTCTGCACACTGCAGTGTAAGTCCATCCTTGACACTGAGGTTAGAGCTCTCTACCGCCATTCTCCAGCTGGGGCCTCCGCCAAATGGCCAGCCCCCTGAGGCCCATGGAATCACCCCCACCAACTATGTATGCTGGGGGTCTCCTCCCCCTCAGAGGGCCCTCAGAGCAGGCCCGGGTTAAACCCGGCCTTCGTTCCACTTTGGATGCAGTAGCAAGGACCACTCTCTCCACATAAACCCAGGTCTGCAGCCCCGTCTGCCCCATACATCCTAAACTTGCCCAATCATAAGAAGGTTCTTTTACCTCCCAGTTGTTCTGGACCAATACTAATACCTTTGGATATTATTATAACATATGATAATATACTATATATAATGGTTAACAACAATAACAATAACACTGGCGTCCCTAGCATGCCCTGCTATGAACTCACCTGCTTCTGACAGAGAGCACCTGCTTCCCCAGTTTTTACACTACCCTTCACCCCTGATCCCTCCCCATATTTACCAGAACCTTTACTATTTTTAAAGACAAGATCAACCAGAGTTTAGTCATTGATATTTGTTTAAGAATTCGATCCTTCCCTTGCCCAGGCAGCAAAAAAAACAAACAAATAAAAAAAAAAAAAAAGACAGATCAAAGGGCCCTGCCTTCCCTTCCATATTTTCTTAGCTTCCAATAAATCATTATTCAGTGAATGGAAATTATTTCAGCTCCAACGCTTGGGCGAACACCAAGAGAAACAGATGACCTTATTCACAACAACGCTGGGTCTCAGAGGCACAGGCTGTCTGGGTCCCCAGCTCCGCCGCCTGTGAATGCCTCAGAGCCTGGGAGAGCACAGGATGTCCTACCCAGCAAGGACACCCGGTGCATAATCTTCGGGTATTCTGTTGTTTTTTTTGTTTCCACCTCAAATGAGGACTTGGTTTTTCCCTCAAAGAGCAACACATCTTATTCTCTCTTTTGCATTCAACAGCCCCGGGTGTGCCTGACTGTTCCAGCCATTAGAGCCTATCTAGAGCCAAACCCAGAACGTTAGCCATAGCGCACGGAAAGCACTCCTGGGGTAAGTGTGTCCGGCAGCAGCACCTCAGAGCCCAAATCCTTCAGAGGGAATCAAGGAAGTGCGTGGGGCGACCGCAGCTCCTTCGCTTCAGCCTGAACCACGGGACAATGAAATGCCGTCAATGTGGGGGGGTTAGCCGCAGCATACTGAAACAGTCTCTGCTCTTCCCTGCGGGTTTA
>PVJD01008980.1:0-67228 GCA_004026545.1 Mormoops blainvillei
TGAAAATACAGGTTACCTAATAGAAATGACAACTGGACTGAAATAGGGAAATAGAATGGAGATCTATGACAACTGAATAATGTGTCCAAAATGAAGAAAATAACTTGACCTTAAATTCTATGCTCAACTAAATGATTATTTACGTGAAGGACAAACAACGATATTTTAGCTGAACATAAGTGAAGAAAATTTATGACTAAATGAACTCTGAGAAAAGCAATGGTATGAAAGCATTTGTAAATGTGTTTGGTAATATCTTTTTGGAAAATGTCCAAGAACAATTAGACAAATTTAAAGGGTGGTTAAAATTTTTAAAAATAAATTAATTAAGAAAAAAATATATATATATATCTACAACCTTTATAATCTAGCCTAAAGTTTAAAAGGGTGGTAGTGGGTAGCCATTATCAAGTTTTGAGTACACTTGTTGTCTCTATATTTTCCAGAATGAAAATACATGCTAAATAAATCCAGCGTTTGCCGAAAGAGAGAGTCACTTCTAAAAATTAAAAAAATAATGAAGCCCATATAATTTCAAAACCAGCTGAGAGCATATTAAAGGAAATAAACTGAAGAGAAAAGAAAAAAAATGTAAAGATAGTAAATTTAAAAATAAATATATATTTAAAATATGTGTATGCGGTAGCAATACACATATATATATTAAGAAGCAAATGAAGCATCATTCTCCGGTTTAGTCAACAAATATCTGAACGTTTTCCTAGTTGTAATTTACTGAGTGAAGGAAACCTGCTTAACTGAGAACACGGATGCCAGACCAGGAAAGTACTTGAGTTTGTACCTGGGGCTATGCTCTGAGGGGCCACGAAGTCCCTCCTCCCTCCCCTTGCCGAATTCAGGGGCGGTGAAGAAAAGGATGCGGTGGGACAATGCGATTATGTCCGTCTCCCGGACACACTGCAGAGGACATCCCCAGGCACCAGCGCGGGGCGACTCAGGGCTTCCTTCAAAATAGAGGAAAACTCCGCCCAGTCCGGGAAGAGCTCATCTCCGGGGGGATGACAGAAGGGCTACGGCCTCGCTCCTGCAGCCCTGACCGCCTCTCCCCGTGCACTGGGGAGGGACTTAACTGTACCTGTTACCAGGTGCCACCACCGTCCTAAGCGTTGGGTACGTACTGCCTCATCTAACTCTACTTAGAGAATCGCACCCCTCCGGAGCAGTTTCTGTCTGTTCGGCTATTTTAACGAGGAGGAAAGGAGAGCGCAGAGATAGTAAACAACGCGCCATACAGCAGCGATGGACGTGGCGGCGCCGCTTGGCCCGAGCGGCAGCAGGGCTTCCGTCCTCCGCCGGCGGCCGCGACTCCTCCACCCCGGGGCAGCCGGCTAGGCAGGGAGGAGTCCCACGCTCCGGCCGGCAGGGCTCGCAGGGGTCCTGGGGGTGCAGGGCTGACTCACCTCCCCGACCGAAAGCATGACGGCGCCCTCCCTTTTGCGGGGCGGAAGTGCCTCGGCTAGCCCGCACTCGGGGACTATACTTCCCAGAAGTCCCTTGCTTCCGGGCAGGTGGGACTACATTTGTCGGAACCGCAAGAGGTGGAAAACCCAAGTCCGCTCTGTCAGAACTACTAAAATGAAAAATAAAAAATGAGTCACCAAACTCTCGGAGTTCCCGGCCTACAAGCCTGCAACTTCCAGAAATCCCTTTAATGGCTTCCTGCCATTTTGCCGGCCTCAAGCAGTTCTCTGATGCCAGGCGAGTTTGGCTTTTTCTCATTGACGAAGAGTGACAGCAGCCCTGGCTTGGTTGTTCAGTTGATTAGAGCTTTGTCCCAACACGCCAAGATTGTGGGTTCCGTCCCTGGTCAGGGCACATGCAAGAATCAGCCAACGAATGCATAAATAGGTGGAACAACAAATCAGTGTTTCTCTCTCAATAAAAATAAAGAAAAAACATAATAATAAATATTTGAACAGTCAGTCTTGCAAGAAATGTTACGTGATGCTTTACTGGTAGAATTATACTCACTACTACCAGAAAAAGGAAAAAACGACAGCCTCTATTTTGCAGTTTTAAACACATTTTAGGTATAAAAAGAATGAGAAAAAAATGCGACAGAGGCAGAATATATGATACTTTTCCACTTTTGTTAACAGCACAGTCAAATAATTCAGAACAACCTGCCCGTTGAGGGCAAATAGACACGCTGTAAGTGAAAAAAGCAGGCTTCATCATAGACTTGTACGATCTTTGAACTTTTCAAAGCAATATGGGCCACTGAAATGGTTCCTCAGGGAATTTACAAATTTGAAAGATGAACACATTATTGCTAACTAGATGTTTAAGCATGGTCACCCTATAGAATATTATTATATCTACCACAATATATATTTGCATTTCTCATTTACTGAACATACATTCCTTATTCTGTTATACACAACCATCTCCTATGGATCACATAGTGTGTGCCAGGAACTATTCCAAGCTCTTTAGACACTCAAACTTCAAAACTTTTTTTTTTTTTTTAGGTAAGTACTGTTGTTTTCTCTGGTTCACAATTGGAAGCCAGAGGCAGAGAGAGTTGAAGTAATTTGCCCGTGTTACAAAGTTAGTGAGTGCTAGAGTTAAGTTTCAAAATTCAGCATTTGATGTCCAGAGCCTGAGTGCTAATCACTACATCTCGTTTAATCAACATAAACAGAATGTTTCATTTCAATCATTTTTCCTTCCTGGTGCCAGAAAAATATATCCTAACATGGAAACTCAATTATTTTCACCCACGTGTCTATCCAGTCGCTTAAGGGAAGATATGAATGTTTTAGTAAGTCACACAAACTGGAATCTCCCATGTGCTGGTTCTCGCTTCAGATCCACTTTCCACTCTACATGTCCAGCCATGGTGAATCACCTGTACACCTACAAAAAGCCTCCGTGCATCTGCTGTTCTGCCACACCCTGCTGCTCTATTCACTTCTACGTCATAGTCCTCAGCCATAGCTTAAGTATTACCCGCTCCAGTAAGACTTCTTGTGGGCTTTTGCCTCGTACGCTAATAAAAACAATGTGTAATAACCAAGGTTACGGACATGGAATCAGGCTGCTGAGATTAAAGTACTAATTCTATCACTTATTCTGTGAGCTCTGTCCCTTTTTTCTTCGTTTGTGAAATGAAGAAAATTAATAGGGTTGATATGAGGAACAAATGAACAAACACACTCAAGCACTGGAAACTCTACTTAACACACAAACACCCCATAAAAAGTTACCAAATATTATCCTCAGATGATAAACAGAGGACACATAAGTTAGGGATGGTGTGTTTCTAAATAAGTTTGCTTTAGATCATCAAAATATTATCAACAATTGTATTCAAATTTGAATCCTATGAAAAAAACTAATAGATTCTGTATCCCACTGAAAGTGTGTAAAGGATTGCCAAAGTCTGTATTATTTATTCCCTTTTATTGTTTCTTAAATCCATTTTAGGAATTCTGAATACAGTATAACTGAGCTGCAGTTCCTTGTTTCAAGATATTAGTAACACTAGTCTCAATCTCTGAAGAACTTCTTTCTCCATCCCCCACTGGGTGCTAAGCACATTGTAAAGAATAGATAGTCTACACCTGGCTGGTGTGGCTCAGTGGATTGAGCACCAGCCGGCAAATCTAAAAAATTGCCAGTTCGATTCCCAGTCAGGGCACACGCCTGGGTTGCGGGCCAGGTCACCGGTCAGGGGAGTGTGACAAGCAACCACACATTGAAGTTTCTCTCCCTCTCTTTCTCCTCTTCCCCTCTCAATAAATAAAAAAAAATCTTTTTAAAAACCCCAAAAGAATGGGCAGCCTATGGAAGAAACAAATCAGAAACCACAATCTAGAAGACTGTGCCAAGTCAAATTCCAAGTAAAGAAACTCAATCATAATTATTCTTCTCCAAATCAATGTTTGTGTGTCCCTTATCCTTCTCATGTAATGGCCATTCCTCTAGTTGCTAGGAACAAAAATCCTGAAATTAACATTTGCTTTCTCTATATAATCATTTACGTTAACATCTTTTAAATTCTACTGACTCCATGACCAGGATTTGAGTTTGGTTTAAAATATTACAGCTCCTGACCTGGCAGGGTGGTCCAGTTGGTTGGAGTGTCATCCTGTAACTGAAAGTTTGCAGGTTTGATTCCTCCTCAGGAAACATGCCTAGGTTGGGGGTGCAGTGTGTACAATCATCGGCCTGGGCACATACGGGAGGTTACCAATCAATCCTTCTCTCTAGAATCGATGTTTCTTCCTTCCTCTCTATCTAAAAAGCAACAAAAACATATCCTCAGGTGAGGATAAAAAATATATATATAATACAGCTCCTTTGCCCCCGTCCCCTGAATAAAGTATTTTGTGTGAGAAGGGAAATTGATGTAATGAGATGACAAAATGTTGACAAGGGTTGCACAAGACCAATGGTTGCAGGTTTCACTGCACTGTTTCATTATGATATATTTGGGCTTTTCCATAATAAAACATCAAGAAGTACCATGCATAATATAGCACCAATGCATAAATACATGGAAAATGTTAACAGCAGTTATCTCTAATTCCTGAGATTATGAGTAATTTTGATTCTTTCCTTTTTGTTTATTCACTTATTTTTATTGATCTTATAGAGAGAATAGAAGGGAAGGAGGGAGGGGGAGAGAAACATCGATTTATTGTTATGCTTATTTATGCGTTCATTGGTTGATTCTCATATGTGCCCTGACCAGAGATCAAACCCACAACCTTGGCATATGGGGATGACGCTCTAACCATCTAAGCTACCTGGCCAGGGCAGGTCTTTACTTTTTGAATTTCTGTATATCCTAATCTCTCTATAATGGGTATGCACCCTTTTTATAATGAAAATATAAACAATAAAGCCCTAAACCAACTTCTAAACATGATAGAAAAAGACTTCCTCAAGACCTATTACACAACTATTTCTATGATTTTAAAAAATGTACAGCATAGAAATTAAAAACACGGACTCGAGGCTCCAAATCCTTGGGTTTAAATGGCAGTTCTGCCTCTTCCTAGCTGTACATCTTGAGCAAACAACATAAACTCACCAAAAGTAAATGAAAATTTATTTTCCTTGTCTAAAGAATCTGTTTTTCTTCTCCTTCATAGAATATTTCCAAAAGAAATGCTTTGGGACCCTCTCTCTAACCTTTTGATATATACGTAAATCTTGTTAGACGCTAAGTAAACCTCTTCCCCAATTTACAACCCAGAAGTGTTTTTGAAGGTCCCTTCGTTAACATCTGAGAAAAATCACAATCAGTGTCCCTATCACTGTGGGCGTTTAGCCAAGGTGGCTTCTCCGAGCTACCATGGAGGCAACTTTATTAATCCTTTGAATGAAGTCAATGCAGTAAGACTTGATTCCCAAATAAATTTAAGATGAATTTGTCAAAGGATTTGCAGCAAATGGTGCAGTCCTCTTATAGGAAGACAAGGTTATGTTAATCTTGAAAATCTATTGGTTAAAAATAGAATGGTATAAAAGGTTTGTAACTACCTGACTATATAAATAGGAGAAGTTTCTTTCTTTGTAATCCTTTTCTGAAAATTACCTACAATAGTGTATTCTGGATATGCTTATTCAGTAATAGGACAGCTTTCCTTTCTACACTGTGTAGAGAGGAGTTTCTGTGTTGGTAGGAAGTTTTATTTCCCTAATACTGCCTTCGTTTCTGCATCTGTTAAAAATAAACACTAATAAAGCCCTGGCCAAGTAACTCAGTTGGTTAGAGTGTGGTGTCCATATGCCAAGGTTGTGGGTTCCATCCCCCGCCAGAGCACATACAAGAATAAACCAACGACCCTAGCCAGTTACCGTCAATTGGTTGGAGGATTCACCATACACAAAAAGTTACACCAAAAGATTGCGGGTTTGATTCCCGGTGCCGTGCATATGGAAGGCAACCGATTAATGTTTCTCTCTCTTCTCCTTCATCTACCTAAAAATATCATCCTGTGAATATTTTTTTAAAAAGAATTAACCAATGAATGTATAAATAAATACAACAGTGAATCGATGTTTCTCTCTCAAAGTCAATAAGCAAAAATTTAAAAAATCCCTAACAGCTGCACCTACCTCATAAGGCTGTTTCAGACATTTAATTAATTGACTTGTAGGAAATTATAAAGGACTACTACTGATGACACTACTTTGGGGAAGAGGAAAAAATGAGGCCAAGAGAGATTGACTCGCGTAACGTTACTCTAGGAAGTGGCAGAGCTGCCTGGTAAGTAAGGGAAGCCCGTTGCGGGGCGCCAGGAGACTTCAAACCAGGCAACACCAACTCGGACCTCCGCCAAACCCCGGGTGCACCGACGGTTCCAAACTAGCTGCTGCGCAGCGGGCCGTGGCTTCTTTTACTCTCCCTTAGTACGAGGGCCGGGGTCGCGCTGGCTGCCCACTTAAGCTTGGGCAGTACCAGGCTTGGAGGGGCCCCCGGGACCCACGACTCAGCTACTAACAGGGAAAGGTGGGCAGAAGCCTAGCGGTCCCATAGCTAAAGTACCTCCTTTTGATTAGAGGTAGCCCTGAGCCACTTCCCAGAATTCCCTAGCAC
Organism: Mormoops blainvillei; assembly: GCA_004026545.1. NCBI lineage: Eukaryota > Metazoa > Chordata > Mammalia > Chiroptera > Mormoopidae > Mormoops > Mormoops blainvillei. The sequence goes on from PVJD01008980.1 coordinate 6,575, forward strand.
TGCCGGCCAGAAGCGGAAGCGTTGATGGTGACACTACCCTAGACTACACTTCCCAGAATGCCCAACAGAAACGTGGCCAAAACTCCGGGCCCTGGAGCGGAAATACTTCCCAGTATTTTGAGTTACTAGGTTGTAATCCCTAGAATGCCAGCGCTAATCTCCACCAAGTTGTGACATTTTAGGGTGGTAGTGCCTGCTTTGTTAGCACCTACCGATTTTGTTATTTTGAGCTGAATAACCACGTTCAGGGGCCGCTGAAGGAGGTCTGGGTCAGCAGAAATCCTGGTGCAAATCGCTGCGCCACAGGAGTAAGAGTAAGAGAAAAATGGATTGTCTTGGTAGAGGATAAAGCCAAATTCTAAATCCCTTGGTATCTTAGCCTGGCGAGGTGGCTAACTTGGCTGGATTCTCATCCCATACACCAAAAGGTCTGTGGGTTTGATTCCTGGTCAGGGGCGCATACAGGAGGCAACCCATGGGTCTTTCACTTTTCTTCCTCCTCCCCCTCCTCCCCTCTCCTCCTCTTTCTCTCTCAAACGAATATAAACATATCCTCAGGTGAGAAATTAAAAAAAAAACCAAACATATCTCAGTACCTAAAACTGGATTAGAGTGAATCATTTTTGTCAGTATCTTCAAGCACCTGGCAGGAACAAATGAAAATCCTCTCTAGACAAAGAACCCATCTTCCTGGGCTTCAAATTATTTCTATAAATTAAATTATATTAATAGTAGGTGAAGTAGTCCTTGAAAAAAACATAAGCTATAAAGACATTCATCATGATTACTTTAAAATTATCATGTATACCATCATAAAATATAAAGCAAACTTCAAAAAGCAAAATAGAACTAGGAGGGAAATTATTCACAATCAGAAAGTGAAATTTCAATACTTAGAAGGAATTGTAGAGCCTTAAGTGCATATTCTAAAACAGAATTTGAGCCACTTGCTCATGCTACTTACTTGCAATTTATGTTTGACCTGAATCTCATATGTATCACTTACACTTGATAATGAAGTGCTGTGGGCATGCCCATACTTACGACCTGATTGCATGGTAACTTTCTGGGCAGTGGCCAAGCCTGATAAAGTCAGAAGTTGCTTTCTCAGGACTAATGCCATCTGCAGAGAATGACAAACGTTGCTCCAAAATTCTAAATAGTAATGTTGCAAGCTTCATGCAGCATCCCTATCTGTTACACACAATTCATACATGATCACATATGCATCAGAAGTCACAAAATTATTTCTGTAAAGAACCAGGTATTAAGTAACACCATATAATCTGTTACGACTACTCAACTCTGTCATTTTGCATGACAATAGTGGTCATGGCTATGTTTCAATAAAATTTCATTTACAAGTATAAGTGGTGAGCAGATTTAGCCGATGGACAGCAGTTTGCCAATTCCTGGACTAAATTGTGAAAGTAGATTGGAAGGTTAATGTAGTCTTGACCTGGGGCCATAAAAGTGTATTGATGGTCCTAGCAGATGAAACTAAACGTCTTTGGATATTTACTACTAACTATAAAGAAAAAAAGCACATGTTAGCTCAATGGCTGCTTATCGGGTGTCACCAGATGTGTTGATTTGCTCCAGCAATAAAACCACATTGGGAGCTGCAATTGGACTCAATTTCTTTTGTTTTTTTTCTCTCCCATTTATCCCCCTCTGCCCTGCACTGCCCACTTCTCACCAGAATCCCCCCCACACCTTAGTTCATGTCCGTGGGTCATACGTGTAAGTTCTTTGGCTTCTTCCTTTCCAATACTATTCTCAACCTCCCCCTGTCTATTTTGTGCCTACCATTTATGCTTCTTATTCCCTATACCTTTTCCCCCATTGCCCCTGGCCCCTCCATGCTGATAACCCTCCATGTGATCTCTATTTCTGTGATTCTGTTCCTGTTCTAGTTGTTTGCTTAGTTTGCTTTTGTTTTTAGGTTCAGTTGTGAGGTTTTTGTCATTTTATTGTTCATATTTTTGACCATCTTCTTTTTTCAGATAAGTCCCTATAACATTTCACATAATAAGGGCTTGGTGATGATGAACTCCTTGAACTTGACTTTATCTGGGAACCACTTTATCTGCCCTTCCACTCTAAATGATAGCTTTGCCAGACAGAGTAATCTTGGATGTAGATCCTTGCCTATCATGACTTTGAATACTTCTTTCCAGCTCCTTCTTGCCTGTAAGGCTTCTTTTGAGAAATCAGCTGAGAGTCTTCTGGGAACTCCTTTGTAGATAACTGTCTCCTTTCCTCTTGCTGCTTTGAAGATTCTCTCCTTATCTTTAATCTTGCGCAATGAAATTATGATGTGCTTTGGTGTGTCCTTCCTTGGGTCCTACTTCTTTGGGACTCTCTGAGCTTCCTGGACTTCCTGGAAGTCTATTTCTATTGCCAGATTGGGGAAGTTCTTCATTATTTTTTCAAATAAGTTTTCCATTTCTTGCTCTTCCTCTTCCCCTTCTGCCACCCCTATGATTCAGATGTTGGAGCATTTAAAGTTGTCCCAGAGGTTCCTAAACCTCTGCTCATTTTTTTTGAATTCTTGTTTCTTCATTCTGTTCTGGTTGTTTATTTCCTCTTTCTGCTCCAAATCATTGATTTGAGTCCCAATTTCCTTCCCTTCACTGTTGGTTCCCTGTATATTTTTCTTTATTTCACTTTGCATAGGCTTCCTTTTTCCTTCATTTTGTGACTATACGCAAACCATTTCTGTGAGCATCCAGGTTACCAGTTTTTTGAACTCTACATCTGTTAGGTTAGCTATCTCTTCAACGTTTAGTTCTATTTTTGGAGTTTTGATCTGTTGTTTCATTTGATATACATATATATATGTATATATATATGGTCTCAGCATGCCTATTACATTGTGAGGGGCAGAGCCCTTAGGTATTTGCCAGGGTCTACGCACTTTCCTGCCTTGTGGCACTGTTGTGGGGGAGGGGTCTGAGAGGGAACAATGCCACTTGCTTGTCTCTTGGTTGGCTTTCAGTCACTTCCCCTGCTACCCACAAGCAAATTGGGACCTTCCAGTGCTGATTCCTGGGTGGATGGGTTTGTGTACATTCTAGGACCCTTTAGGTCTCTAAAACAAACACTCTCGTGAGGCTGGCAGTTTTTCCTGTCACTGCAAACCCCACAGGTTTTTACCGGTAGAGGTTTGAGGCTTTATTTCCCCATGATGGAACCCTGGGTTGCGCTGTCTCTCACTCCTCAGTTGTTCCTCCTGGTTTATCCACACCCGAATGTGGGACCACCCAGTCCACCAGCTGCAGCCTTGCCGCGCATCCTCTCTACCCTGGTTGCCTTTCTCAACCCCTCCTATCAGTCTGAATGAATGTTTCTTCTTTAACTCCTTTGTTGTTGGACTTCCATATAGTTTGATTTTCTGGCAGTTCTGGTTATTTTTTGTTTTTAAATTGGTTGTTTTCCTTCTTTTGGTTGTGCGAGGAGACAAAGTGTATCTACCTAGGCCTCCATTGTGACCGGAAGTCCTGGACTCAATTCCTAATTAAGTATACAATAGTCCCTTGTCATTATCCAAGATTCACCTGATATCTGCACTGGTCAAATGAGTACACCGAATGGGTATGTGATAGAAATCATGACCCCTACAACTTTCAAGATAAAGATAGTGTCATTAATCTCTGTAACCCCATCCAGGAATATGGTATTGCTTTTGGCTTTCTATTTTGGTCCATATGAGACTGCTCTATTGTTCACTAGTCTTTTGTTACCAAATAGGCCTTGTTCCATGGGTCAGGGGACCAATGGTAGCATTCTTCCTGTTATTTCTATTGCAACTCTGCATTCTGGAACTTGGGAAGAAACCGTATGATGGGTTCAGTAATTTGTTCAGACCACCACATATGGACCTAAGCGAAAACATTCATTATTTGTCTTTTATAAGATTCTCTGCTAACTGGTGGACCACAATGCTATTTGGGTGGGGGGGGACACCCAGAAAATGTCATCACTAGTGTCCAGTAATACCTCCATATTCTGGTTATTTTTCCACTTACCCAATGCATACCCTCCATAAAACAAGGCTGTAAGTCACTTTGAGGAAATCCAGGATGACTTATGGTACATAGTTTGGGCAGCACAACAGGGTCCTGCCCCTAGGGGACCCAACCTGCTGTTTATTGGACATGCTCTGGAAATGGAAACTGACTCATTTAATGGAGGTGGCTGGAGAGCCACAACCCTCATGTTAATTCAAGTCAGACTTATGTTTACCAGGCCTATTAGTAACGTAGCCCCAGGGACAGCACAATAAGCAAATGCAAAAATTTGTGAATCAAACCATTCTGATGATTCTTTTGGCTTTGCTGTTCATTATGAAAAAACACAATTATCTCTACCAATGAAAGACCACTTGACCTCTGAGGCTCCAAGATCCATCACCCTCACTGAATTCAGGGAGCCCCATTTTGATGTCATAATTTCCTTCTCTCATTCCTGGCTTGTGGAGAAGAGTCAGTACAAAACTCTCCCAAGACTGCCAATGCTCCCCTGTTTCTTTGTATACTTTCTTCTACAGCAGTGTTTCTCACATGGGGACAACTTTGCCCTCTATCCTGGGGACATGTGGCAGTGTCTTGATACATTTTTTATTTTTACAACTTGGGGGAAACAGGATGTGCTATTAGCATCTAGGAGGTAGATGCTAGAGATGTTGTTAAATACCCTACAATGCACAGGACAGCCCCCAACAATGAAAAAATATCCAACAAAATGTCAATACCAAGGTTGAAAAACTGTCCTACAACATATGAAGTTCTGGCAGTTAGACTTTAGCATACGCTTGCTTTGGGTACAGGTTTCAGTCATTAGCTAAGCAAACTGGTGAAGGCATTCCCAGGAACTCAAGCTAAACCCCAAGGCTGGAAATGGTGTTCAGTGCACCTATATCAACAAATCGAGCCCAATCCAACATTAATGCCACCTGAATCAATATGCCTAACACCCACAACATGTATATTTCTCAGGTTTCTATTGATATATATCATTTTAAAATCCTTATTTTGGCAGGTACAGTATCTCCTCATGGTCATATACTTCATACCTGATGACCTCACCACCCAGACCCTGTCCTGTGGCCTGCAAGGACTTGAATCTGAATAGGTCTAGAAAAAATGGGGGATGGTGAAGGCTAGTCTTGAGAACCTACGGTCTCCTGCAAGGACGCTGTATCAGGAGAGATCACTACAGGTTCTTCAGGTAAGGGGAAACTAACTCAAGAGAGAGGAGGAAGGTCTCCTTTTAATGTCAAAGGGCACTTAGCTAAATTTAGAGGCCTCAGGTCTCAGCTTTGTGGGAACCTGGCCGTATATTCCCATCTCTTTTTCTGGGGTCTATTCCTGCCCATCGATGCCCTATGACATAAGAGAACCTATAGAGTTTGGAAGTCCATATGGACCACTGAAAGGATTTGCCTTTGGATCCTTTTTAAAAAAAGCTGATTATAATCCCCCAAAGTATTAACATGTAGCAAAGCTCAAAGCTAAGATAGGAAAAGCCTCAAGGCCAAAATAGAGAATCTGAGCTCATAATGTCAAGTAGCAGTTGAAGCTAAATTACCTACAAAGGCCCTGAAAACTGGATACAAAGCTGGAGGTTTAATCTTCACGTGATGGTAGTCAAGGAGCCATGCATGTTGGGAGTGAATAGTGATTACTCAACATTACAATAGAAAGAGCAGCTCACTTTTATTGGCTGTGAAATGTTTGTTACTAGTAACACTTAAGTCTCTGCTCTGACATTCTTGAAAAAAAATTGTGTGATCTCTTACTGCAAGATTAACAAACTCAATTTTTCAGGCAGTGTACACTGTCATAAGGATTGAATTTATACTGTATAAATAATCAGTAGAACTCTAGACAAAGTCCAAGATAACAGGACCCAACTTGAAGAGAGGCTGGGGGACAGGGGAACACGAGCTAATCACAACAGGGCAATGCCAAATTAATATACTGTTACAAAATCCAGCGCTGGTTTTCTAACATTTAAACTTTGTCACCCTTAGTAAATTTTATTAAGGCTACAATTAGATTTCTTGTTCAAAAACCAAATTTTTATGGAATTTTGAAAGTGATCTAACAGTTTTCAAATATAAACTTTCCCCACTTATTTTTTTAAGGTTTTATTTCTTTATTTTTAGAGAGAGGGGGAGAGAGGAAAAAGGTAGGGAAACATGGATCGGTTGCCCCTCACATGCCAACTGACCAGGCTCAAAACCCAGGCATGTGCTCTGACTGGGAATCAAACCTGCGACCTGTTGGTTCACAAGTAGGTGCTCAATCCACTGAGCCATATCAGCCAGGGCCCCATTTATTAACTTAACAAATATTGTGCACCCATGAAGTACTTGCAATAAGTCTACATAGGTTCAGAAAAAAAAGGTCTCTGGATTTATAGAGCTTACATTTTAGTGAGTGTTAATTTTGGATTGTCTGTCATACTTTTGTACAAGGCCTGATAAAAAAGTCTTACCCTTCCTAAGGCCTCTCTCCTGAGTAACATTTAATAAAGGTAAAGGTTCTAACCAAAGTCCTTACTAAACCACTTAAGAATGTTCTCTGCCTCCTGGCTACTGGATTATATAAAGCTATGTCTGAAACACTGCTTTAATGGGGAAAAAAAGTTTCTTTTGAACTTGTTGATTGGAAAAATTCACAGGACACTTGTTTTTTAAAAAAATCATTTTATAAAACATTTTACCTGTGTGGAGTCTCTCATACTCTTAGCAGCCCTATCACTTTTAGAGGATTTATCCCCAGCATGGATTCTGTGATGAATTGTAAGATTTGATCGCCAACTGAAGTTCTTACCACATACCTCACACTTATAAGGTTTCTCCCCAGTGTGAACTCTTTGATGAGATTGTAGCTGTGAAGACCGACTGAAGACTTTGCCACATGCATCACATTTGTATGGTTTCTCTCCAGTGTGGACACTCTGATGAAGTTGAAGGCTCGAGGCCTGACTGAAGTGCTTACCACACTCCCCACACTTATACGGTTTCTCTCCTGTGTGGACCCTCTGATGCATGTCAAGATTCAAGCTCCACTTAAAGCCCTTCCCACACTCCTCACATTTGTATGGCTTCTCCCCAGTGTGGACTTTTTGATGGGCTTGAAGGTGTGAACTCCGACCAAAGCTCTTCCCACACTCATCACATTTGAATGGCTTTTCTCCACTGTGGACTCTCTGATGGGCCAAAAGATTTGAGGCCTGCCTGAATACCTTTCCACACTCCTCACAATTATATGGTTTCTCTCCTGTGTGGATTCTACAATGAATTTTAAGATCTGCTCTACGACTGAATCCTTTCCCACACTCTTCACATTTGTACGGTTTCTCCCCAGTATGGATCAGCTGGTGAATCTGAAGTCGTGAACTCTGATTGAAACCCTGCCCACACTCTTCACACTTATAAGGCTTCTCTACACTGTGAGCCTTCTGATGGATTTGAAGATATGAACTTTGACTGAAGCCCTTCCCACATACCTCACATTTATAGGGTTTCTCTCCTGTGTGGACCACCAGATGAACTTGATAATGGGAGTTCCTCCTGAAGCTCTTCCCACACTCCTCACATTTGTATGGCTTCTCTCCAGTGTGGACTCTCTGATGTGCTTGAAGATTTGAACTCAGGGTAAAGCCTTTACCACACACATTACATATGTATGATTTCTCTCCAGTGTGTACTCCCTGATGAGCCTGGAGACTTGAGGGACGACTAAAGCCTTTACCACATTCCTCACATTTGTAGGGTCTTTCTCCTGTGTGGACCCTCTGATGAATGTATAGATTTGAGCTACAAATGAAACCCTTGCCACATTCCTCACATTTGTAAGGTTTCTCTCCTGTATGGACTCTCTGATGGGACTGAAGATGCGAATTCCTACTGAAGCGCTTCCCACACTCATCACATTTGAATGGTTTCTCTCCAGTGTGGACTCTCTGATGGTCTTGAAAATGAGAGGACTGACTGAAGGCCCTCCCACACTCCTCACAATTATATGGTTTCTCTCCCAAGTGTAATTTACAATGAACAGTAAGCGCAGATCTACGACTGAAGCCTTTCCCACATTCCATGCATCTGAATGGTTTCTCTACAGTGTGGACTTTCTCATGACTTTGCAGACGAGAGCTCTTACTTGATTCCTTACCACAATCACCACACTTACAGCTTTTTTCTCCCATGTGAACTCTCTGATGAACATGAAGAACTGATCTATAACAGAAACCTTTTCCACACTCACTACTTATATGCAACTTTTCTTCTGATTGTACTTGCTGATGAAAATCAAAGGTAGAGAGATCACTGAAGGTTTTTTTACATTCATTACACTGGTAAAGTTTTTGTCCTGTGTGAATACTATTCTGATCCAATGTTAAAATTTTCATGCTGTCTCTTCCATAATCACTGTAACTATAAGATTTTTCACTTCTGTGTACTCCACAATCATCGAGATGATATGATACCCAACTGATGGCGTCAACATCCCGTTTATACTGACAGAGTTTATTTTTCATAGAAATTTCCTGATAGCTATTCTGATAATTCTGGGACTCATTCAGGGAAGTTTTCTTCAAAGAACCTTGTGCTCTCAAAGTTGGAAACACTGGATTTCCAGTGTCACTGGGACCATCCATTTTATGATTTAGTATATAGTTTTCATCTTCAGAAGTTTGATGAGACAGTCCAGTCCCAACCTGACAAGGAGAATTGCCTTGTTTCTGGAACTGAGAACAATTTATCTTGAAGTCTTGACACCTAGTTAAGTCCCTTACGATTTGCTGCCAGATCTCCCAGCAAGAAAGCTCTTCATGTGCTCCTCTGTCTTGAACAGTCCTCAACTCACTTTGATTGTTCTTGCCTACAAAGAAAAAGAATTCAGAGATATGGACAAATCTTAAGTTCAAAGACTTAAGATTTCACACTTAGGATACATAGCACAGGAGCTTAATGAATCTCGGGATGGTTTAGCTTATCTTTTTTAACACATATGAAGTTCTCTGCTTTATATACTGACAGAAACCATTAAGCTCCCAACCACTTAGCATGGATGAAAGCCATTTAAGACAAAATGACTACCATTTCACATACTATTTAAATCATTTTTCATAAATTACATGTCTTTCCTATCATAACACAGTATCAATACAGAACAGCATTTCTGAGTGCTCACAGCTGTACTAGTGCCTGGCAATTAGTAGGTGCTCAAAAATGCATACACACTGAATCACATTTGATTTCTGGGAGTCTCTATAACTCTAAATCCCGGCTTAAGTTTTAAGGAAGTCATAGGAGCAAAGTGCTTTTATAAGGAAGGTATCTAAAATAGAAAAAGTGTTTGAAAATATAGCTTGCTGAGAAGATGAAAGGCTGTAAGAGAGGCAGCGGCAATCCAAGGGGTTTAATGCTGAGGATAAAATCAAGGTGCTAAGAATCACCTGGAGTGAAAGAACAGCTGGACCTAGATTCTTCTGAGCCTTTTGTACTGTCTAACGTGTTTTTATTTTCCCACGTAGGAATCAAAATGTAGAGGCTAGGAAAGAGTGCTGTCTCTTTGAAAACTGCATGATAAATTTTACATGGAGATACACTGACTTTTAACAAGAGTGATTTCCAAAGTGAGGATGCACTTTATTAGTGAGCTGTGAAAAAATTTGATACCTTGTGATAAGTATTTAGAAGAAACAGACTAGAAATTATCAGACAATTATCACAAGCAGTAAAGGTTTCAGTACACGAAATGTGCTCTAAAGTCATACATATAAATGTACACAAAAATAAAATGCTTACAGAGGTAACAATGTAAGACCCATTTCTTATTAAGGGTGTGGACTTTGGAAGAAGCAAATGGGATGAGCTGAGCAAATCTTTTGAGGGAGAGGCTAACTCACAAGCTATTTTCTGAGAGCAGGCAACCAGTACAAAGGCCACTGAAATAATCCAGGAAGAAGATTTGGCTATTTTGACTGGGTGAGGGCAAGGGGTGGTGAGAAATTAAATAGGTAGACAGTTAACCACAAGAACTCACAATTGCTTGGTTCTTACCTAAACTTCTCTCCATCTGGAGCGATGTCTTTATCATCCAAAGCCTCTCTTCCCTTTCTACATGTGACACATCTTGTCTGAAGAGATGATGTCCTGAGAACACACAAAGTCACAAGTTTCAAATGAATACACTGGAGCTAAAAGTTACTGGAAATTTTAGTTCTAAATGAATACTCAAAATATTGAATGCAGTGTTTTCAAAAACTTTATCATAACCCATTGAAGAAATAGCATTTATTTCATGCTTCAGACACATACACATAGATATGTATTATTAAAACAGAAGTCACATGACCCACTTCTAACCAATGTCTTTTTTCATTATATCTCCTCCCAGTGGCTCTTGGACTACTCATGCAATTGGTCAAGTTTACCTGCAATGTTCTATTCTTCTTAAGGAGCTCTGATATTTTCTACCCTATTTTATTTGATTAAAAATTGCAGACAGAACTAGATAAATTAGTTTTATAACTCATTAATGGGACAAAAGTGAAATTTAAAAGAGAATATAGAAGAGGTATATAGCAGCATACTATTTATGGTTCTTTTACAAAACACAAATGAAAAAAGACCTGAAACATCCTATTGAGAAAGACCAGAGCCCTGGCTGGGTGGCTCAGTTGGTTGGAGCACTATCTAGTACACCAAAAGGTTGTGGGTTCAATCCCTGGTCAGGACACACTTCTAGGCTGCAGGTTTGATCCCTGGTTGGGGCATACATGGGAGGCAACTGATCAGCGCTTCTCTCTCACATCGATGTTTCTATCTTTCTCCCTTCCTTTCTCTCTCTAACAAAAAAAAAGACAGATGGACAGAAAGAAAAAAGAAAGACCAGAAACATCCTCTTGGGTCCCATAGGAATTGGCAAAAGTCCAGTCCCCAAAATAAGGAGCCATTCCAAGAGCCCCAAAACCTTAACTCCACAAACATAACTCCAGAGGGAGGCTGTCCTCACCCACTGAGACCAGGTTCTTGAAGTTCTCTACCATCACATCTTGGTACAGCTTCCTCTGAGCAGAGTCCAGCAGTCCCAGTTCCTCCTCTGTGAAGGCCACAGCCACGTCCTTGAACGTCACTGCCTCCTACAACAGACACATAAAACTGCAATCTTATATCCAATGTCCACTGGAAGAGTGGCAACACTGAGAAGATGAGGGAAATGGGTAGGAAGTTACTCTGACCCCTGAACAGTTTGTAAATCTCCCAGGTCTTCTTCTATCCTGCCAATGCCACACACTGATTTTCGGCAGCCTCATCAAAACTGCTATGGTAAAAAAAAGTTTTGTAGGTTTACCAGAGCTCTCACATTGAGCACTGTTATGAGTAAACTCCCTAGAATTGTAACTGCTGTATTCTGAGCAAAAAGGTTCTACATTTTAGCTAATACTGCCAATTGCCCCAGAAACACTTGCTATTTTAGTCCCAACAGTGTTTCATAGCATGTGCCTTCCCACTGAGGTGGGAACCAGGTGAGGAGAAGCGTTATATGTGGAAATAAATCAAGAGGGCTTGCCAGATCTCTTGACTAAAAAGCTCTTTCTTCCTGTCTTTGTATTTCACTAACGTAAATACTCTGACTTGCTTTTCTGTGTGAACTTGAGCAGACTCCTTATTTTTCATAATCCATTTTCTTTACAGTAAAGATGAAACCAAAAACCTCTTCATAAAGTTGTCCTGAATACAGTGACAAGTACTGTAGTATCACTGGATTTTTAAACTAAGGTCATATATTACTTTGATTTAAAAAAAAACACAAAGGAAAACAAATAAACCAGTAAATAAAATACATACAGGGTATGACTCAGGCACAGGGAGACAAAACTTAGCTCTTGTAGTGAGAAAACTTATTTTTAAAAAATAATAGTTTTTAATTTATTGATTTAGAGACAGAGAAACAGATTTGCTGTTCCACTTATTTATGCATTCATTGGTTGATTCATGTATGTGCCCTCACCAGAAATCGAGCCTGTAACCTTGGCACATGGGGACAACGCTCTAGCTGAGCCACCTGGCCAGGGCACAAAACTTCTATTAGTATTTCTTCTGTGTGAAGCAGTTTGATTCTGCTGCACCTTGCCGTATTTGAATATTCTACCAAAAATCCAAGGCCCCACATACCAAACATACGTTTTCTATTTTTAATACCTAATATACTAAGGACAAAAAAAGTCAGTATTTTTTAGAATTGTTTTTTTTTGAGAAAAAGGTTCAATGCTGGAAAAGTCTACTATAGTGTTCCTAAAATAGTAAAAATCCTAAACTAATGTCTGTGAATAGAGAATAGTGTAAAAAATAGGTATATAAATTTGATGAGAATATAACAAAAATGAATGTTACATAGATTTAATGCAAAAACCAATTTAAAGCTGTATCTACGTTCTGAATACAAATACACAATGTGAATACTTATGATAAAGAGAGTACAGAAATAGAAGAGCGGCTAATTTGTAAGTAGGGAAGTAGTAAGGTAGATGTTTTTCTTTTCTATTAATTTTTCTCTCATTTGTGAAATAAAAAAGGATGAAATAAAAGCTAAAACTAAAAGCAATTAAACTTAAAAAGGACAAAACAAGCATCTGACACACCCAATAGCTCCTTAAATGCCTGGACACTTCTCAAAAGAGAAAAATTTGTGTCTCTGAGTACTGACATGGCATTTTTAAAAGTAAAAAAGGAAAGCTCTACTCACCTTGTACATGCTCATTTTTTCCTTTTCCTTCTGGGGAAACACAGTGTTCTAAGAAGACAGACTGAGAAAGGAGAAAGAAGTCAATGGAAACTGGTCAGTATGTCACTAACCCATGTGGTAGCTCATTGTGAATTTGCAAAGGTGTCCGTATCTCTGGGGTGGCAGCAACTGTATGCGGCTTCATGAACAGGACTTGGTACAGATGTCAGACAGCCACCCTGCCACTTTCAGTGGTTCAGGAAACAACCTGCCCAACCTCACACAGTGGCCTAATCACCACTGTGCCTGTAGCTTCTTCCGTAGTAGTTCTTATGCCGGACATGGTGTAAATTGAGACAAAATGAGTAGGCGCTGCAGTTAATATGCATGGGCTGAAATCCTGGCTAGGCTATTCACTAACAGTGTCATTTTGGAAAAACTATTGACATCTCTTTGCCTTAATTCTATCATCTACAAGTGGAGCGAATAACTGCATTGACCTCAAAGGATGTTATAAGGTAGAAAGTTCTTAAAACTCTGTCAGGATTTCTTACCTCTTTGCAACCACAGTAAAGCATATGATATTCTCTAGTTTGATATTATCCTTATAAATGTAATTCCTACCCATAGAATAATGTAAGAAACATGGCTTTTGGCAATTCTGGCTTTGTTTTGATAAACTTCTGTTTTTTTTTTCGTTAACATGTTACCTCAACAATAATATTTAAATTGACACAGACAACTTTTTATAAGAGGTATAAAAATGTGTAAAGTTTCTTTTAAAGCAAGAAGGGCCCTTTTGATGAATATGCATGGAAGTAAAGACAATTAATTAAAATCCATGACTCTGCAACAATTAAAAAAAAAAGGTGGGCAGTCCATACCTAATTTAAATTAAAAAGGAAGGAATCTATATATATTGTTATAAACACAGAAATATAAAAAAAATAAATGGGTGAGAAAGGAAAGCTCTTAGAACACTGTTATAGTAAAATGCAAACTAATAAAGGGAGAATGAAAGATAGTTAGAAAATCACCGATGGATGCTAAAACAGGTGAAAGTTTGGTGTGGAATAAGATAGCTACACAGTCTCAAAGTATTAACTGCAAAAGAAAAAACAGTAACCTGGCAGACACTGTAACCAAGGAAAGTAAGCTGAGACCACCAACTGAGACAGACCAACACTTGCTTCGTATATGTATGAGGCACTGAGTAGGATGCCTCACGGCGTCTGCGGCATCCCTGCTGAGCCTGAGTCTAACTGTGAACAAATACCACATGAAGCAAAACAGAGGCACCTTCTGCAAACTCACTGGCCAGTACTGTTCAAATATCAAGAGCGAAAAAGAAAAAGCCTGAGGAATTAGTCTAGATTAAAAGAGACTAATGTAACAAAAACTAAGTGCAATGTATGTAACTGGGCTGGCCCTTAAAGTAGAAAAGAAAAATTGTTCTCAAAGACTTTATTGGGAAAACAAAAAATTTAAATAGGGACTGTGCATTAGGTAACACCATATCGGCAATGTAATTCCATTTTGATCACGGTCTCTAGCTTGTTCTCAAATGGTTCCCCCCAAAACAAAAAACATGTAAGTATGGTAAAGCTGTGAAAGAGAAAAGAAGAGTTCGGACACACTAAAGCCACAACAGCTACAACTTGGTGTTTTTCACTGATGAACAAAAATCAGATAGGACCACTCTGTGATTGTGGTGAACAAGAAAAAGCCAAGGCACTACACAGCACAGAGACAAAGACATTCCACAGTGACAAAACAGCTTGAAGAACTGCCCCTCCCAGCTAACATGAGTGACTATTTTGTTAACAGTTGACAACTCCAGTTCGTTTTGTTTCTTCCACATAAATAAAAAAATAAAAAATATTTTTGCAAGATTTTATTTATTATTTATTTTTAGAGACAGGGGAATGGAGAGAGAAAGAGAGAGAGAGACACACTGACGTGAGAGAAAAACATCGGCAGGTTGCCTCTTCTCTGCACCCTGACCAGGGACAAAACCGCGACCTTGCCATGTGCCTTGACTGGGAATAGGAACCAGTGACGTTTTGCTTTGTGGAATGACGCCCAACCAACTGGGCTACACTGGTCAGGGTTACGTAAAAATTCTTACAATATTCATCATGAAATTGCTTCTGCTTCTTAAAAGCATCAAATCCAGAACAAACCCTCACTGCCTACAACTCTTCCCAATTCAGCTAACATAGGCCAAAACCCTACAAGCAGCCCCTCCTAATCGCCTCTAACCAATAGCCTCTGATTCCCTGTGCTGTGCGGGCTTCCTTGCTGCAGCAAGCTAAAACAAACTTAACTCTTGATCATTATAGGTATGTTCCTGATGGTATTTGGATGGTGATCATCAACAGAGGAAACAGTCAAATCATAAACAATTGATGAATCTGGGTAAAGAATATATGAGAATTCCTTCTACTACTTTTGCAATTTTTCTGTGAGTATAAAGTTATATGAAAATAAAAAGGTATCAAAATTAGAAAATAGTCATAATAATAACAATAGTAGTTCTGATGATGATGATGATTACCGCCCAAGTACCTAATATTAACTAACACTGAGTAGTAGGTGATCTTTCTACTTCAGGCAGAAGTCCTCTAGTTAAAAAGATGGCAATGAATCCACTCCACTAAGCCTCAGAGAAATATATCTTCACAGCCTCTAACTCTGTCCATTCTGTCTCTCTAATTGCCAGCTACCTTCTGCTAAAGTCAGGATTTTGCAAGGAAATCTGACAGTTGACAAAAATTAGTGGGGGAAAAAAATCATCAGACTGAGTAGGGCTCTGGTGTATCCCGCTCAGTTTTATCTGTGACAGCTGGCAGGGTCAATTTTTTTTGCTTCCATTTCCAGACAAGGACCTTTGCTGAATTTCTCAAATTTTCTTTCTGGACTGCACAAAAGGCACCTCAGAATCTTCCTGAAATGCAGATTTCTGGGTTCCATGTGCAGAAATTCTAAATTAAAAGATCTCAGGTGGGGCTCAAGGATGGGCATTTTTACCCAAGTGATGCCAATGCCGCTGGTTTGTGGCCCCCAATTTCAGAAGCATTTCAGTGAACCAGCAGTCCAAAAGAAAACAGCCTCGTCTAACCAGAAATACACACAACGAACAACCAGAGCTACTAAAACGTTAACAATGGTTATCCCTACATCCTAAGATTATGGGCAATTTAAGTTTTTATTCATATATTTCTATATTTTCAGAATTTTCCATAGTGATCATGTTGCTTCTATAACATAAGGTGGGACAAAAGCAGGTTTACCGTTGTGAGTACACGAAACAGTTTATTCTTGTATTATTATTTATTAATTATTGTATTATTTTTCCAATTAATTGTAAACTTTTTGCCCTACCCTGTATAAACATTACTTGATACAAAATAGTGAAACGGTTGAAGAAACTATTTTTAAAAACTCTTCTATAGAATAGCCTAAACCTTGCTCTCAACGTTCCCACAATCAAGCTCTCGCCTACTTCCCCGATAAGATTGTAGACAGTTCTCTATGCGCAAGCACGGTATGCCAAAGAGATAAATGAACTCAGATGTTGGACTCAGACTGCCTAAGTTCCAACCCCCAGCTCTGCCTCCTACTAGCATGGTGGCCGTGGCAAACACGTCCCCTGCGTCTCAGTCCCATCTTTACTGTAGGGAAATTAGCAGCACCACTTTACAGATCCACTGTCACGACAGAAGTGTGTTCATTTGTATAAAACTTTAAGATGGAAATTAGCAACAATGACTTAGTTACGATCATCACCCTTATCTGTCCAAGTGCACGTCCCACTCATTCTCCACGATTTGTGTGAACATTAGAATGCCAAAGCCTACTCACGCATAGGGCTCTGATGCCTCCTCCACCGCGCAGCGCTTTTTGAGAACTCGGGGTTGGGGAAGCAAAGGAAGCTGTGAAATACCAGGACTGTGTTTGCACCCCTGACAAATCGTGTCCCCTGGTACCCGCTAGAGGCAACCCTCTCCTTTCCTCTCCTAAAAAAGTCCAGAAGAATTCAGCTTCCTGGGGTCACAGAACCTAACTGCGAGACGGACCCTTTTCGGAGAGTTAATAGTAGTATTAATAAAACCCACGTGCCAGGTAGTTTTAATGAAACCTTTTATTTGTACTATTCTCGTTTTTTCTCCATTCTATTAGGAAGGCATTACTTTCACTTCCCTTTTACAGAGCAGTAAGTGAAGGCTCAGAGGGGTTAAGTAACTCACCCAATGCGATACCTCATTAAGTGTTAAGTGGGGGAGCGGGTCAGCGGTGCAGAGAGCCCGGGAGACCCTCAAACTCCGAAGCGCGACCGAGCGCGCCCCATCCCGGGTACGTCCCAAACGCAAGTCGCCACTTCAGCCTCAGACCTCCGGTTTTAGCCGCTCCTCCTCTTCCTCCCCGAGTAGAAGGCAGGTAGCTGTTGACGCCAGGCGCATGCCAGGGAAGTTTCAGCGGGTCCTGCAGAGCGGACCTGAATAACCACAACCTGGGGAAAGATGGCCGCTGCGTGTTCCTGCTGGGCCGGAAGTGCCTGTGACTAACCCGAGCCCCCGACCTACATTTCCCAGAATGCCGCAGCACCGCCCTCCTTGACTGGAAGTGCCTGAGGCTACACGCAGCTTTCGGGCTTACACTCCCCAGAATTCCGCGGGGCGGGGCGGGGCGTGGAAACCGTTTGCAGCACGGCCTTTCTCTGGCTTAGGGAGGGGTAGGGGGTTCTACACGGAGCTCTGGACTACCCGTCCCAGAATGCTGAGCGGGAAGAAAACCCGACAACTGTACCTCCCTCGTGGACAGCCGTTCCCGAGCGGAAAACGGACAGAGCCGCGCCCTCCGACGCGGAAGTGCCAGCTGCTCTGAGCGCCTGGATTTTACCTGCCGGAACCCCTGAGAAGGTCTCGGGCAAATGTCTTCCCATTCTAGCCCGTGGGATTTAGAAGAGTGTAGATTCTCTTCTTTGAGGCTCTGAATAGAACTTTAGACGGGTTTGAGGGACTAAGCAACATAAATCCATTACCTTCCGCAGAGGCTTCCTGGTAAACCCCAAAGAGCTTCACCGTATGAATAAGAGCAAAAGGGAACTGAGCATTCTTTGGCAGGGGATGAAAAACAAAATGTCAGGTCGCCTCAATCCCTGAAATTGTATAAAGGAGAATGTGTTTCGTTAGCATATTACGGCCCTTGCGGAAGCAAATGAGAAGCCTTTCTAGAGAAACGTACCATCATCCTAGACCTCAAATTATTTCTTTAAGAATTTATAGAATTCAACTGTTCAGTGGACACTTATTTTTTAAAAAGATTTTATTTATTTATTTTTAGAGAGAGGGGAAGGGAGGGAAAGAGAGAGGGAGAGAAACATCACTGTGTGGTTGCCTCTCAGTGTTTGCTACTGGGGACCTGCGGTAGCTCAGGCATGTACCCTGACTGGGAATCGAACCAGCGACCCTTGGGTTCGCAGGAGGGCACTCAATCCACTGAGCCACACCAGCCAGTGCTAAAATTATTTCTTGTGATTATAAAATTTGCGATATTAATATTTAACCAAGTGAATTTTAAGAACAAAAGCATTACTTGATATTTGGAGGGACGCTTCATAGGGACAAAAGTTTCAAGTTACCAGAATCCAACAGCTTCGGTTATATTTTATAAAGTGAAAACTAACAGAACCACTGAGGAGAAAGACTCAGTGAGTGAAGAGGAACAAAAGGTTAAAAAAAAGCAAGCACTGTAGGTTGTAATGCAGTGGGTCCTCACAATACAACTGTAGCATGAAACAGTTTCGTCCATTTTAATGTGTGGAAAAGAATAAGCCAACCATGCAATGAATGAGTGCTAGTCAGGCAATGCAATAAAAGTGATCCCATATGGGAAAGAGAAAGAAGAGAGAAGACTGCAAAACTAGGACCCCTGAGTGGGAGGAAAAGAGACAGAGGCTCAGGGATCCAACATTTCTATTTGTGAATAAGTTAAAATAGTATTTTAAAAAATCGGAAGCAGATGTGATGCCATAAAGAGAAGTCAGACTAATGCCATTGCTGGAAAAGAGCCATGAGCCAAGGAATGAAGACAGCTTCCAGAAGTTGGCAAAAGCAAGAAATGAACTTACCCCTAGAGTCACTAGAAGGAAGGCAGCCCTGCCGATACCTTCACTGTAGCCAGATCAGTAAACTGAGACTCTTGAGAAGAATAAAGTGCCCAAGGAGCCACAAAGAGCATATCGCAAAGAGAAGTAGTCAAGTTGGAATGTGTTGGAAGATGGAACTATACTCCAGTATGACTCTAGAAACTTGGGAAAATATAACCATATAACCTGCATGAAAGAGAACAGTATTCCTTTCCATTTATGAAAATCATTTCACAGAAACAAAAAAATAGGAGAAAGAACTAATCTGAGGGAGAAGAATGATGGAAGGTGTGATTGTGCTCTCCTCCCAATATCCAACATTTGTAAAAAAGGAGAAAGGAATCTGTATATCATATTTCACAGGCAGCAACACTGAAACACTGTCCATATTGATAGACAGGAAAATAGGTAAGAAGGACTTCAGGCTTTGTATGTTTTTTCTCTGTTATTTTGGATTTCATATCTATTGAAGTTGAGGTGGTTTTGTTATACAAGACAATAAAAATGTAGAATCTTAAAAAACAACACAACATCCCAGGTGGTATATGTGCATGTGCCTTGAGGTAGAAGGGATGGGGAACTGCATGTGTGAAAACCTAATTGCTAACCCCTTGACTGCTCAGCTCTTCTTGACTTCAAGTATACACTTGAAGCAATGGCGCTAGACCCCATCAACTTTGGGATGGTGGAGGGGAGGAAGTGACATGGAACCAGGCAAGCAAGAGTATTTGGCACTTTAATGAGAAAAAGACTTACAGAGTGGGGTGGGGATGATAACCTGGTGTCCTTGCCTGTGGTGCTGGAGGGGATGAGGAGAGGCCATTTCATCTCAAGTTACTGCATAGGGGACAAAAAACAAAGCAGCTGGTGAGATGAGTCCTCTGGGCACCTGAGTCACCAGAGGAGGAGCTCTGCAGTTGGGTTACTGGCAATCCAGGAAGCCAATTCATCTTTTTTATTTTATTTTATTATTTTAATTTCAGAGAGAGGGGAAGGGGAAGAGAGAGAGGGAGAGAAACATCAAATTGGTTTCCTCTCATGTGCCCCCAGCTGGGGACCTGCTCCACAACCCAGGCATGTGTCCTCACAGGGAATCGAGACAGCGACCTTTTGGTTCACAGACCAGCACTCAATCCACTGAGCCACACCAGCCAGGGCAGAGACTATTCATTTTAACGGCACATGCTCCTTACTGGGTCAGTGTCCAAAATGTTCATCAGAGTATAGACCATACATTTATAATCACTACTATCAATACCAGCCCCCTGTGTCATTTTGGAGGGACAACAAATGACAGCAAGACTGACTAAAGTATTCAAAGAACATGTCAATTAGGTCAAGTGCTTCCTCCTCTAGTCATGGGACAAGCAGGGGCCATCAAGGGAGCAAAGGCTCCCAGATAGTGACCTACCTGTTTGTTTCCATTTCTTACAGCATCCACACAATGCTCCCTAAGAAATAGCCTCTCCAGAAGTAGCTGGTGAATGAATGAATAAAAACCATCCGCCTGACACTCACAGGGTCATGGGTAATATCTGTTTGTACTAAAGGATGCTGAACTTTACTTCATTGTAGTGTTTTGCAACCTTGAAAAGATAATCCAGTACCCAATGTTCTCCCATGTATTATTGAAGGAAATCCAAACCAAACAGTAAATCCCCAACACACACACAATGACGGTAAACAAAAAGCCTCTTCTCAAAAATGGCATGGCACAGTCTTTGGCAAGAGCCTGTAAGGGTGTGAGTGGAGAGGCAGGGAGGGGCATAGGGAAAGCCTGCCTGGACTCATGGGTTCAGGTTCTCATACTGCCAATGAAGGCCATGTGACCTTGCATGAGCTCTTTAAGAACTCAGTCTCAGTTTCTTCATTTGTAATAGCAAGGCTATTATGACTTACTCTACAAGTTGTTAGGATGAGAGACAATGTCAAGTATTGAACACAGTGCTTTACATGTGGGAGACACTGGCGAATGGCAACTATTTTTATAAGCAAACCATTAGTCTTTTACTGAAACAAAAGCTTACATGTTGTAAAAAAAATCACACTCATAATTGGAACTGTAGCTTTTAATTTATACATAGGCAAAAATGTTGAGCCTTAAATGCATAAATGTTAAAATAGAAGGGAAGCTGAAAATTGATTGAGAAAATATTCATCTCAAGAAGTTACCGAATAAATAGCAAAGCCAAAGAAAATAGATGGAAGTTCATAGAACTCAATTTTCTGCACCCACATTTTACCTATCTATTCTTCCCTTTGCCTTTGCCAATAACAGTGAAATAAACATTATCATATATGTCTGCTTATAGACCTGTGTGAGAATTTAGAATTCTTTGGAATATATACCCAGGAATGAAATTATTTCATAGCATATGTATATGCATAAATTTAATATTAGTCTGATTGACCTTCAGAAAGGCTACGGCAGTCAACCTTACCAAGAGTTGTATATGAGGTTTTATGTGTAACAACTTTCTCACCTTCATTTGGATGACTCATCACCCAGTAGTATAGTAGTGCTACTGATTTTTTCCTCCTTGGGTATACCTGGACTGATGATACATTTTAACACTTACGGGGGTATCACATACCATTTCTTACATAATTTCTCCATGTTTGAAGAGATTCACAGTTGCACAGTGATCACCACTATCTAATCCTAGAACACTTTCATCTGCTCCAAAGAACCCTCCCACCTACACATTAGCAGTCACTCCTCATTCCCAACTCCATCCCCCACCCCCAGTCCCTGGGAAGCACTGATTTACTCTCTCTCTCTATGGACTTGCACTTCCATACACTTCCATACACTTCCATTACACTTCATGTAAATGCAATCATACCGCACATTAGCTCTTATGTTTGGTTTCTTTCACTTGGTAAAATGTTTTCAGGGTTCATCCATGCTGGAGCAGGAATCAATACTTCATTCCTTCATATTACTGAAAAATATCATGTTTTATGGATATACTACATTTTGTTTATCCATTCATCAGTTGATGAACATAGGATTGCTTCCACTTTTTACCTATTGTGAATACTGTGGCTATGAACACTTCTGCACAAGTTTTTGTGTGAATGCGTTTTCAGTTCTCTTGGGAGTATACTTAGCAGTGTAATCATTGTGACAGAAGCTCAGTCTTTTTGGAACGAGCTTTTGGCGATGTCAATCTCACTGAGATGTTCTTGCACTCATCGTAGCAGTCTCCATCCTAAAAATGGAAAACACTAAGACTAGGGCTCAAAACAAATGAACAAGGATAGTTGTAGTGCATTTTGCAAGATGATGGGGTTACGCTAGCAATGGGAGAGAGGTACTACCCTTAGGTACAGGAAAGTGGGGCCCATTTTGGAGCTTGTGCCTCAAGGGTCCCCACAATTTGTAGTTCCTTCCTCCAAGATTTTGCAGTCTCCCTCTGATCCCTGTGATTGGTCTCGACTAGCAGTGCTGTCCAGGCCAGCTGCCCCATTCCTGTTTATCTAGCGTTTGTCTTTGACTTCTACCCAATGTATGTGGTTGACCAAGTGCTCCAAGAAACTGTAAGATGGTGCCCATGTCATTGTCCCAGAGACCTATGACCATTGGTCAGTTTTTGTTCCAAGATGGAAGCCTGGTGAGCAGATATATCAGATGTATACTGTGGGGTCAATACATGGCTCTCCCACCATCTGTGATGAGGGCTGACTAGGGGACCCCTAGGCAGAAGGAATGTGTATTGTTTTGGGAATGGATTGTAACTCCTTCCATATGTCCTTTTGGGAGTGGCTTCTTATCTTTGACTGCTTCTTGACCTTTTTCTTCTGCATACACACACTGACATAATGTAGCTCTGGGCCTCATGTAGGTTTGCACAACCTGGACCCATGTTGCCTTTGTCTGGGATACCTTATAATGAGTCTCAAACTGGAGGAGGTGCGGTCTTTCTTGCACCAGCCTGCCGCCATCGGTGCACTGTTCTGTAATTTGAGTATAAATAGCATTTTTTAATGGTCCACATCTACTAGTCCAGCAGATGGTTTGTTTGTTTGTTTTTTTGAGAGTATCATGAACACTTCAGCAGCTCCCCAGCTTGGAACTCCTGTGCTACATATGCACATGCAGATGTCATAAGGACCTGGCTCATGCAATTCTGAAGGCTAAGAAGTTTCATGATCTGTTGTCTACACACCGAAGACCCATAATCGCTGGTAGTGTTATTTAGGCCAAGCCCAAGGCTTGAGAACCAGGAGTGCCAATGGTTTAAAATCCAATCTGAAAGGCAGAGAAGATATGGCCCCACTGAAACAGGGAGGCAGGAAATAAAAAGGGGCAAATTCTCCTGTCTCTTCAATGCAGTGTGCAGATGATGTTTTATTGAGTTGTACACTTGAAACCTGGTTTTGCAAACAAATGTCACCCTAACAGACTCAATAAAAAGAATTCTCCTCCCTCTTTTTGTCTTACTCAAGTCCTCAACAGATTGGACGATGCCCACCCACACTGGAGGGGGTAATCTACTTTACTGAGTCAGCTGACTCAAATGGTAGTCTCATTTGGAAACACTCTCACATACACACATATGCATGCACATATACACATAAAGATTAATGTTTGAAGGTGACAATCTATGGTTTCTCAAAGCCCATATTATGCATTTCTCCTGTCCTTACGGATATCTGCCATAATTTTAATGGCTTCAGATTAATATAGGAATATTTCAAAATTCAAACTCCTACAGATGTATACTTATTTCCATTTTAAATAGTTTAGTGATGTCATTGATGTGGTGCTCATCTTCTTAGCATTTTAATCTCATAATCAGAAGTTCCATTATATGATTTCCAGATCAAAGAGATGTACAACCTATATTCTGATATATGCTTCTTTCCCAATACCATGCTTTACTGCTACCAACAGGAAAGAGCATACACATCAGTCTTGTCTCAATATTTACATTTGATAAAATCATCAGGTTCCTACAAGTATTTTTGGTATTTGTATCATGAATGTGGTGGGAGAATATGGCATAGACCCTACCTGTGAAGTTTTGATGAAAGAGATGCTACAGTAATTAGGAGGCAAATATTTCAAAAGCAGGCTGGAAATGCACAGAATTAGAAATCAATAATATATTCAAGGTTAAAAAAGCTGACATTGGTGAGATGTTCAAAGTGATGAGGGTGAACCCCTATCTTAGCGTTGATAAAACTCAATTTTGTAACATGCTTTTTAACTTCTTGTAAAGTTAAAAAAAAACAACAACCAAACACCTTTCAGTCTGTACTGCCAGAAAAACCACAAAGATAGTCCAATTACACTGTACACAATACTTGGAAAAATAGACAGGGCCCTAAATAATCACTCAACTTGAGAACAGAGGCTGTGGGGAAGATGGAAGTCAGCTGCAATAGTGGAATACCATATTAATATTGTGGATGTGAATAGTGAGTGATTTTCTGTATTTTGACTAATGTTCACTTCCCTGAATTTTATTTGGCAGGTCTCCTCCTCTAGACATGATTTCATATTTTGTACAGTTTCTCTTTTTGGTTTATTTAACATATAAGTACTGAGTACATCTACCAGACTCAATCAGTGTTAAGGTTGTGCAGACTTGGCAGCAGACTGCCCTCATGGAGCTTACATTCTAGTGGGCAGTAATTCTGGCATGCCCATCACTGCACTTTTGTTAAATGCCAGACTAAACTCTTTTCCCTTCATAGTACCATCTCCTAAATTGCAGCTAATAAATGTCCAAGTTCTGAATGAAGTATTACTGCACCACATACAAGGGTTTTCCACTACGTGACCTTCTGAAAACTTAGATGTATTCAACTTTTGCTTACTAAAACAAATATTTTTTTCTCCTATGAAACCTGATAAGATACAGATTGTACATGAGTTTTTTAAAAAAGATCATTTTGTAGAACTTCTTTCCTCTGAGAATTCTCTGATGGTCTTACCACTCTCTCCACCTTTGTGAAATGCATGACCAACATGGATTCTACGATGACTTACAAGATTTGATCTCCAACTGAAGCTTTTACCACATATCTCACACTTGTAAGGTTTCTCCCCAGTGTGAACTCGTCCATGATACTGAAGTTGAGAAGACCGACTGAAGACTTTGCCACATGCATCACATTTGTACGGTTTCTCTCCAGTGTGGACACTCTGATGAAGTTGAAGGCTTGAGGCCTGACTGAAGTGCTTACCACACTCCCCACACTTATATGGTTTCTCTCCTGTGTGGACCCTCTGATGCATGTCAAGATTCAAGCTCCACTTGAAGCCCTTCCCACACTCCTCACATTTGTATGGCTTCTCCCCAGTGTGGACTTTTTGATGGGCTTGAAGGTGTGAACTCCGACCAAAGCTCTTCCCACATTCGACACATTTGAATGGCTTTTCTCCACTGTGGACTCTCTGATGGCTCAGAAGATGCGAGGCCTGACTGAAGACTTTCCCACACTCCTCACAATTATATGGTTTCTCTCCTGTGTGGATTCTACAATGAATTTTAAGATCTGCCCTACGACTGAATCCTTTCCCACACTCTTCACATTTGTATGGTTTCTCCCCAGTATGGATCAGCTGGTGAATCTGAAGTCGTGAACTCTGATTGAAGCCCTGCCCACACTCTTCACACTTATAAGGTTTCTCCACACAATGGGCCTTTTGATGGATTTTAAGGTATGAACTTTGACGGAAGCCCTTCCCACATACCTCACATTTATAGGGTTTCTCTCCTGTGTGGACCACCAGATGAACTTGATAATGGATTTTCATCCTGAAGCTCTTCCCACACTCCTCACATTTGTATGGTTTTGCTCCTGTGTGAACTCCCTGATGTGCTTGAAAACTTGAACTGTAAATGAAGCCCTTACCACACTCTTTACATACATATGGTTTTTCTCCAGTGTGGATTCTCCGATGGGCCTGAAATTGTGAAGGCTGAATGAAGCACTTACCACATTCTTCACATTTATATGGCTTCTCTCCTGTGTGGATCCTCTGATGGATATGAAGATTTGAACTACAAGTGAAACACTTCCCACAGTCCTCACATTTGTATGGTTTTTCTCCTGTGTGCACCATACAATGGCTATTAAGTGCTGATCTACGACGGAAGTTCTTCCCACATATATCACATTTGAATGGTTTCTCCCCAGTGTGGATTCTCTGGTGTTCCTGAAGATGTGAAGCGTGAATGAAGGCCCTTCCACATTTGTCACAATTATAAGGTTTCTCTCCCGAGTGTAATTTACAGTGAACAGTAAGTGTTGCTCTACGACTGAAGCCTTTCCCACACTGCTCACATTTTAATGGTTTCTCTACAGTGTGGACTTTCTGATGAGTTTGCAGATGTGAACTCTGACTGAATTCCTTACCACACTTATCACACTTGTAGCGTTTCTTTCCCAAGTGTACTCTCTGATGAATATGTAGTGCTGAGCTGTAACAGAAGCTTTTTCCACACTCACCACATGTGTGAGACTTCTCTCCTGAGTGTATTTGTTGATGAAGATTAAAGTTGGAGACATCACTGAAATATTTTTCACATTCATTACACTGGTAAGATTTCTGGCCTATGTGATTTATAGACAGTCCTGCTCCAACCCGGTAAAGCAAATCACCTTGTTTGGAGAATTGAGACCTCTTTACCATGGAGTCTTGATGCCTGGTTAAGTCACTTGCAATCTGTTGCCAGATATGCCAGCAGGAAAGCTCTTCATGTGGTTCTGCTTCTGGAACAGTGTCTATCTTATTTTGGTTGTTTCCTCCTATAATGACAGAGAATGCAGAGAAATGAACAACTGAAGGCTTTGTTCAGTGTTTTCCCAGTTTCACATTGAGAGAATCTGAGATTTCAATGAATCCAGGGAATATTCAGTTTGTCTTTTCCACTGGATA
The DNA here is from genome assembly GCA_004026545.1 of Mormoops blainvillei. Classification (NCBI taxonomy): domain Eukaryota; kingdom Metazoa; phylum Chordata; class Mammalia; order Chiroptera; family Mormoopidae; genus Mormoops; species Mormoops blainvillei. The sequence continues at coordinate 33,372 of PVJD01008980.1, forward strand.
TCATGTTCTCTTGTTTGCATGTCTACAGAAATCAAGAGGTGGTCCAGCTGGCTCTTATCCACTAAGCATAATGAAACCCATTGGTGCACATCAAGTCTCTTATGTGAGGTGCAAGTTAGATGTCAAAGACTTAATTTTAAAAGTTGATAATATGATTCAAACTGTTAACCTATGGCCATTTTTTTTTAATATTGTATTTATTTTTAGACAGAGGGGATGGGAGGGAGAAAAAGAGGGAGAGAGACATCAGTGTGTGGTTGCCTCTTGCGTGCCCCCTATTAGGGAACAGGCCCACGAGCCAGGCATGTGTTCTCACTGTGAATCAAACTGGTAACCCTTTGGTTCGCAGTCCAGTGCTCAAACCACTGAGCCAAACCAGCCAGGGCTGGCCATTTCATCTGAATACAAGTCAGGGTAGAATCCTGGATAGTAAACTATGTAGTTAATAAACTACATAGAAAGAAAAGTTACATAGATAATAAAACAAGAAACTATTACAACTTTAAGGAAAAACAATAACATCAAACACTTCAGTTTTAGGTTCATGTAATATAATCTAATATCTAATACCTTGAAGTATTTATATTTACATATTCAAAGTACTCCTGGAAAATGTACACATGTACACCTAATCTAATTTTTCTGTGTTGACAGACATTAAATGAGTTGGCAACTCTTATAAACTTTTGACCATTCCCAATAACTTCACTTTAGAAATGTGTTTTCTACAAAATTTATCCTTGTTGGTATTCCAAAGTTTCTATATTTATACCACGTCATCTAAACATCTGGAGAATACTTTTTCAATAAACTTTTCAATTAGTTTAAAAGTACTTCTCTTGCCCTGACTGGTGTGGCTCAGTGGGTTGGGTGTCCTCCCACAAACCAAAAGGTTGCCCATTAGATTCCAGGTCAGATCACATGCCTGGGTTGTGGGCCAGGTCCCCTGTTGGGTGCATGCAAGAGGCAACTGACAGGTGTTTCTCTCACACTTCAATGTTTCTCTCCCTCTCTTTCTCCCTCCTTTCCCCTCTCTCTAAAGATAAAATCTTTTTTTTTTAAAGTCAACAGTAAGAAAACAAAATGCTATTACAAATGGAACAAAGACTTCAACATACACCTCACCTAAGAAGATACACAGGTGACAATTAAGCATATAAAAAAGATGCTCTACATCTTATGTCATCAGGGAAATGTAAATTCAAATAATGAGATACTACCAGACACCTATTAGATGGCCAAAATCCAGTACACTGACAACACCAAGTGCTTATGAGGATGTAAAGCAGCAGAGATTCTTATTTGTTGCTGATGCGAATGCAAAATGGCACAGCCATTTGGAAGACAGTTTGGAGGTTTCTTATAAAACTAAACATACCTTTACCATACCATCCAGCATCGCACCCCTTGGTATGTATCAAAAGAAGTTGAAAACCTAAGTCCACACAACAACTTGTACAGGAATGTTTACAGCAGCTTTATTCAATAATGACAAAACTTGTAAGCAACCAAGATGTTCTTCAGCAGGTGAATGGATAAACTGCGGTATATACACACTATGGAATATTATTCAGTGCTGAAAAGAAATAATCTATCAAACCATGAAGAGATACAGAGGAAAGGTACATGCATATCATTAAATGAAAGAAGTTAATCTGAGGATTACATATTGTATGATTCCAACTATTAAACATTCTGGAAAAGGCAAAACTATGGAGACAATAAAAATTTCAGTGGTTGATGGGGGTTATGGGGAGGGAGGGATAAACAGGTGGAGCACAGAAGATTTTTAGGGCAGTGAAAATACCCTATGTAATACCAAAATGGTAGATACGTGTCATTATACATTAGTCCTAATCCATAAAATGTATAATGCCAAGAGTGAGCCCCAAGGTAAAGTACAGACTCTGGGTGATAATGATATGTCAATGCATTTAGATTCATCAATTGTATTTCGTGGGGGATGTTGATAATATAAGTTTGTGTGTATGTGGGCAGGGGATATATAGGGTAATTTGTACCTTCCTCTCAATTTGGCTGTGAGCCTAAAACTGTTCTAAAAAATAATGTTTTTGGTTTTTGGTTTTTGTTTTTAAATAAGTACTTCTGAAAAAATTTTTACAAAGGAGAAATTCACTTTCCTCCTGTAGAAAATAGTTAAATAAAAGCATCCTCTTTGCTCTGGCCAGTGTGGCTCAGTTGGTTGGAGCATGGTCCCAAAAACCAAAAGGTCATGGGCTAGATTCCCTGTTGGGTACATCTAGGTTATAGATGTCCAGCCCAGGTGCTTGTGAGAGGCAACCAATCAATGTTTCTCTCTCTCATCAATGTTTTCTCTCCCTTTTTCTCTCTCCCTTCCCCTCTCTCTTAAGGTCAATGGGCATGTCCTCAGGTGAAGATAAAAATAAAAATCATCCTCAGTATATAAGTCTGTCTTGGATCATTTTATTGGAAAGTTAATTCAATGTCAAGGTGATTGGGATGGTTATAATGATTTGCAGGTTTGGGAGTAAATATCTAATCATATAGTGACTAAAACAGCATAAAGCAGACAGTGAAATGGTAGTTCTTACTGGCCAGTTTCCTCCATGAGGACAAAAGGGAAATCAAGTTGAACAGATAGCATACATTGTTCTAAAATCTGACAGTAATTCAGACCTCTAGAAGAAAGATTGGAAAAATGGAAGGTAACCTTTTACAATGGAGACAGAGCCTGGGAGAAGGGAAAAATGAGTTCACAGTGTAAACACAGAAAGCCAAATGTTGGACAACTATTAGTTTCCGGTTAATGTCCGACTGTAGGAAATAGATTTTTTTTCCTTGTGTGGGATAGCTATCTGAGAATCAGCCTTCAGAATCCTCACTCCAAAACTGTGCTTCCCAGAAACAAGTATACTTCCCTAAGGAAGGCTCCAGGAGAGCCACAGGGAAAGCGTGTTACTCAGTGTGGTCACAACCACAATGCTTACAAGTTTCCCTGGAATGTGGGTCAAGTGCACATACACAAACGCACATTCATGTGAAGGGTGCCCATGAGAGTAAATGACATATAAAGTAATCAGACAGGCACTCATCAGAGGACCACGAACGTTCTGAAACATCCTCCCTCTCTACTCTGGCTTGCACGGGACCTACAGCTATCTCCATGGCCTATGGAGACGCTGAGGTCCCTAACCTAGCAACACATTCACTAAGTTAACAAATATTTCCAGACACCTGTCACATACCAGACTACTTTAGGCGCCGAGGATAGCGCAATAAACAAAACAGACAAGAATTCCTCACTCAGGGGGAATACAGTCTAGTGCGGAGAGAGGTGACATGCAGGTAAACAAAAACATATGAGCTCCAATAAAAGGCAGAACAAAGAGGGCAGAGAAAGGATGCATATTACACAGCGTGGTCAGAGAAGGCCTTTCGCAGGAAATTAATACTGAGCAGAGACCCGAGTGAAGCAGGGAGGGAAGCAGCAGGTTTCAGGTGAAAGAGCGTGTCCGGCACAGAGAAAGCAGCCGGGCCCTGAGGCAGGAGAACCTGTAGTCAGCAGGGCAAGTGCCCCCAAAGCGTCTGCATCCTAAGTTTTGGAGCCTAGAATATGTTAGGCGACAGGGTTGAGGGTAATTAAGGCTGACAGTCAGCTGACCTTGAAATGGAAGACGATCCTCTACTGTACAGATGGGCACCAGGCAGTTGAAAGGGTCCTTCCAGGTGGAAGAGGGAAATGTGACTACAGGAGAATAGGCAGAGAGGAGCACCGTTGCTGGCTGAGAAGGTGGAGAAAGGGGGGAGCTCTACAAGCCTTAAAGGCAAAGACAGACTGTCCTCTAGAGACTCCGTAAAGAAATACAACTGTGCCGACACTTTGATTCACACCCGGAAGAACTACACCACACTTCTGGCCCGAGGAACTGTAAGATAAGCGACGTGTGCTGTTTTAGGCCATGATCTTTGTGGGAATTTGTCGCGGCAGCAACAGGCAATAGTGTTGCTGGTAGATCTGAGAATCAGCAGGAAGGACAGCGTGGATGGAAGAGACGGAGCATGAGGGAGAGGACGCAGAGCAGGCCACAGAGGAGTCCAGAAGCCACTTGGAGAGCTTTTAAGAAAAATGAGAAGCCATAAAGGATTCTGAGTAAAGGAACAGTAATCTGGCTTTGTTTCCTATTGATCAGAGACCGCCGGAGGGAGGGTGGGAGTAGGGTGACCAGCTCAAGGGTGGTTGACATAACTCAAGAAAGAGGTTTGGCAATTTGGGCCAGGTGACAGCCAAAGGGGTGGGGAAGAGAAGTAAAACACATGGGAGAGCTTCCTGAGGACTCCCATCTGCTTGGTGCTAACCTACTTTCCCTTCTCTTTGGGTTGCGGTCATCACCCAAAGCCTTTTTTCCTTTTCTAAGTGGACTACGTCATGTTCGAAAGGGTGACGCCCTGGGAACATGCCGAGTCACATATTTAAAATGAACGCACTAGGGGTACAACTTACTGGAAATTCAGAGTCCTACTGCATACTGATCAGTTAATCAAAATGAGTAAAAACAGGACCTATTTAAAGAAATACCAATATCTCAAGACCTAGAGAGACAGGCATAAAATGTATTTATTACAAAACTTGATTTCTAACCAATGCCTATTTTCATTAAAGCCCCTCCTACTGGTTCTTACATCACTCATAAAATCAGCCAGCGCTTTTGCTGCAATGTATCCTGTTCTTCCTAACAAACAGATATTCCTCCCTTATGTTATCGCATTGAAAAGTGATGTACAAAAGTCAGGTCCATGAATGTCAGTGACCATTTTAAGACCCACAAAGCTTTGAACACCTGAGGACACAAGCCACTCCTGGGGGGCTGACATTCAGTAAGAGAGGGCACCTTTCCTCACCCAGTGAGACCAGGTTCCGGAAGTTCTCCAGCATCACATCTTGGTACAGTTTCCTCTGGACGGAGTCCAGCAGCCCCAGCTCCTCCTCCGTGAAGACCACAGCCACGTCCCTGAAGGTCAGGGCCTCCTACAACACCAAACATATGTAACCTCATACTTATAATCAATGGCCACTTGAAAAGGGACAGCACTGAGAAGGTAGGGAGCCTGAGCAGGAAGTGGTTTCAGACTTTGAGTGACGTAAGTCGATGTGTGTATCTCCCAGCCCCTCTCCTCCTCTAATGCCGAACACTGACTCTCCTTAGCCTCAGCAGGGGTGCGACAGTGACAACACTCCTCATATTTTTATTTTGTGCCCTCGTTGAGTCTACTTACAGGTAACCTCCAAGAACCCTAAATATGCATCCCAGGCTACGCATGGTTTACTTTTTGGTGAATACTGCCAGTTGCCCCCAGAAGCATTTAGTAATTTAGTCCAAACATATTTGGTAGCACCTGCCTTCTTCCTCATTCACAAGTGAGTCTTGGACACTGTCACTTTTCTTATGTGGGTTGACCTCTGTAACCTCAAGGCACACATTGCATCTCTCAATTGTGGCATTCGGTGCCACGCTCTGAAGCCAACATGCCTCAGTGTGCATCCCAGAGGTCTGTCCTTCATGAGCCGTGTGACCCTGGACAAGCTTGCCTATGTGCCCGAGTTGCCTCTCTGTACGATGGTCCTTACTATGACTGAGCTCTTTCAAACATTAAACAAGGGGACATCTATAGCATTTGGGACAGTGTGTAACAGGCTAAGTGCCTAATAAACATTTTCTATTATTTTTATTTCTTCTCATCATTATCAAATGTATTTTATCTCATTTCATGGCTGTGTATTATTCCAGGGAACTGAAGACCTGTATTTACCTGTTCTAAATATTTAATTTCACATCTTTTTCTCATGATAACCTATCCTGCAAATCTCCATTTTTATATTAGATTTCACTGTCCTGATTATTTAAATAATTGTGAATAAAAATTAAAATGTCAAAAATAAGCATGTTTAAAATTATGAGCTTATGACAGAATTTTTTTCCCCAATTTTTCCCCCTATTTCCTGAATCTTTCGGAGAATACAAGCACCCTGATTCTCTATACAACAGCCAAGAGCAGGTTATAAATTTTCCCATGGTTTTGGTAATCTGATTTGGAAGAACAATGTTTTTGTATTTCACTCATTTGATTATAAATGACTACCTTCACCTTTTCAAATGTTTATTAACCATCTCTATTTCTCCTCTTGAACAGTCCTATTCATGTCCTTTGTTCGTATTCCATTGGATTTTTTTCATTAACCCTGTGTGTAAGATTCCTGTTATGAAAAAGAAACAAACCCCTCCCCCCCAAATTCCTATTATGAATTTTGGCATTTGTGTAGTAAACATTTTTTGGCATTTTGGGGGTAAATATTTTTGCCCCAGGTTATTTTTTCCAATATTCTATTTTTCTGGTTATACCATGTAGCAGGGGGTGTCCAACCTGTGACCCACAGGCCGCACGTGGCCCAGGCTGGCTATGAATGCGGCCCAACACAGAATCGTAAATTTACTTAAAACCTTTTTTTTTGCTCAACACTTTTCGTTAGTGTTTGTGTATTTACTGTGTGGCCCAAGACAACTCTTCTTCCAGTGTGGCCCAGAGATGCCAAAAGGTTGGACACCTCTGGAAGGTGTCTTTTACCACAGACGAATTTAGAGATTTTTATACAACTATGCTAATTGCAGTCTGTGTGTCGGGAGTGCTGAGCATTTCTGTGAACCGGAGGAGGAGCCACAACAGAAAGGGAAGAGACGCGCCCCAGCAGGGGTGCAGGAGGGGTTGGGGAACAGCAGCGCCACCTGTGGAAATCGTCACTCAAAAGGGCTCTAGACTCCAGGGCACAGATCCCAAAAGGAACTCCTCCTGTCTTTCTTCTTGTCAATCTCTTTCTCTTGATCAGAATGCCTAACCACTCCTGACCCTTGGTTTCCTGTGGGAATCTCAGCAGGTTTTTCATGTGTCACGTGTTTAAGTTGAAGATGAGACCTAAATATTCTCATTCAGCTGCTCTGAGGAGTAAAGGCAGTCATGCAATACAAGTTACTGACAAATCTTCTAGTATCTCTGGACATTTTAAACTAAGGTTCAAACTAAGGTTACTTTAGTCAAACTAATTACCACACAAGAGAAAAAGAACACCACTAAATAAAAAACATACAGGGCCTGACTCAGGCATGGGGATGATGGAATCTTAGCCCTTTCTGCGTGAAAACCTCCAATGACATTTGTGTGAAGCAGCAGTGACAGTCTGCTATGCCATGCTTACATCTGGATATTCTACCTAGAAAACAGCCAACTTGATACATATCAAATTTACTGTAATACAAAAAAAAAAAAAAACAAACCCCAAAACTAGCAGATGGTTTTCACAATTGATTTTGGAGGAAAATATTTTATGTAACAGCTGTCACTGCGGTGTTGGTTAAAACGATAAAATTCCACATAGAGACGTAAAGTACAGCACAGAAAATATAGTCAATAATATTGCAACCACTATGTATGGTGCCAGATGGGCACTAGGCTTAATGAGTGGATCACTTCATAAGTTAAGTTATATGTCCAATCACTATGCTGGACACCCGAAAACTAAGGTGATGTTGGATGTCGACTGTAACTGAAGAATAAAAATAGCTTTAAAAAAACAGTAAAATTCCCAAACCATCCAAATGTCTGAGTGGCAAGTAGTTAAATATTTAAAGGTATATCAATTCAATGAGAATGTGATATAACCCTAAAAAATAAACATTATATAACATTAGAGGGGAAAAGCCACAATTTAAAATTAGATGTATAACATGAATACGAATACAGCTACGAATGAACATGAGCAAAAAAAGAGTATTAGAAAATAAAAACAGCTAATTTGTCAAAAGGCAAAGAGTAAAGTGGGAGAACTGTTCATTTCTAGTAATTTTTCTGCTCTATAAGGTAAACAATAATAATATTAAAACAAAAATGAAAAACAACTGCAAAGTAAACTCAAAACCCTGGAACATACCAGGTCCTCAAATACCCGTTGTTCTGCTTGAGTTGTCCCGAGAAGAACATGTGACAATCTGGTAACGAGATGGAATTTTAAAAGTGAGCAAGGCAAGCCCTACTCACCTTGAATGTGGTCATTTTTTCTCCTAGTTCTAGGCGTGCGCAGAGTCCTGAGCGACACAGATCTCAGGAAGGGCGAGGTGTGCCTGGCAGTGCCTGCAAAGGTAAAGAAAAAGGCTGAAAGAGCGGCCTGGATGCCGCTCACCTACATGGGCAATTACCGTGAATTAGCCTGTGAATGTTTACAGCAGCATTAATCATAATAACCTAAAACTGGGACAACCGAAATGTCGACCTATGTGTGAGTAAACAGACAAATTGTGGCATATCCGTACAATGGAATATTATTCCCCAATTAAAGGAATGAAGGACTGGTAGAGCATGGTAGAGCATGGATAATCTTTTGTAACAAAGGTGTATGTATTGTGTGATTCTTTTTTATGCAATGTCCATAACACGTAGATCTATGGAGACAGAAAGTAAGTTGGTTGCCTAGGTACTTGGGAAGAGAATGGGCATTAGTGAACTGTAACTGGGCAAGAGGAATCCAATTAGGGAAACCAAAATGTGCTCCACTCAGCAAAGTTACCAAAAATCATTGGTTGCTACACCTGAAATGGGTGAATTCAATGATATGTATAATGTAATACAAATTGGTAAAAATAAATGTTAATCTACATGTTATTTAAATGAGTAAAACTAATTTATGGATTCTGAGTCCATACTGATATAATATTTATATTTGAATGAATGAATGAATAAAGTGGGAGGGAAAGGGATACTTGTCTTTATAGTAGAATGCCTACTAATAAATGTCCCTCCCGAGAAAAAGACTATATTAATTAAAAAAAACAAACGAACCTGATAGACATCACCTTAGCTTAGTGAACAAAGTTGATTTCACCAAAAAGGGATAAACCAACATCCTCCAGCTCCTGTCATGCTGTGATGGCAAGGACGCTTCACCGCTTCTGTGCAATCCCTGCCAGCAATGCAAGATCCGAACCTAAACATGGAATGTTTCAAAGAAACACAAAATGACTGTCTCATAAATAGCTTGACTCTGGACTCTTAAAAAGCATTAAGAACAAAAAAGACAAAGGCTGTGGAATTGTTCCACATTAAAAAAGAACATTAAGAGAAGTATGATAAAAATTTTTGTAAAGCTTTTATAAACAGATGCAATAGCTTAAGGCAAACGCATAAAAGTGGACTTTGGAACTGGGGGGAAAACCAACAACACTGGGAGTCTGCGTTACCCTTCTGTGAGTCCTCCGCTGAAAATATATTACATGGACTGTGGATTATATAACAGTCTCTTATCTAGTATGGTTTCTAGCGTTATCTAATAGGTAACACTACTAACCACCATTAGTAATAACTTATTATGAAATTATATGGAAATTCATTAGTTTACTCTTTCTTGGCACTGTTTGCAAATTTCTATAGTTAAAACAGATAAGGGGAAAGGCATTAAGAAAGGTATGATAAATGTTTTGTAAAATGTTTATAATATACAAATATACAAAAAAACACAAAACCCACGGAGCAAAAATGTATTAGATATTTAACATTTGCTATATTTACACCCTGGATGAATGCGTAATTACAGATTTTTTCTCTCATATTTCTGTAATTTCTTGAATGCTCCATAATGATATGGTTCTATACGAATAAGAAATATTTTTTGAAATAAGTGAAACAAAATAGTTGACAATGTTTTTTAAAAAATCACAGAAAAGCCCAAGCCCATTGGCCTTGCTCTTAAGGTCCCACACAACCAAGTCCTGACTCCGGCGAGTTGCTATGGTTTAAGGAGAATATATCCCAGATTATGAACTCAAGCTCTGGATATGGACTTCCTAAATTTCAGCCCTAGCTCAGCCTCTTATTAGGTGGGTGACTATGGGCAAAGATTTACGCTCCCTGGGACTCACTCTCATTTTATAGAATAGGAAAAAAGCAGTGTGTATTTATTGGTATAAAACCTTTATCATCAAAGTTAGCAGTTAAGGATTAATTATCATTAATACATGCCAAACTACACATCCTACACTTTATCCGATTTATGTGAATATCATTGTAAAAGGAAAATGCCAAGTGCCACTCACGTGGAGCTTTGCTGTCAGTGGCCAAGGCGTCACTCCCTCTACCTCTGTGCAGTCCTTTTTGAGAAGTTAGGCTGGGGAAAGAACAATGCTATGAAATGAAATGATCGTGCTGCCGTCCTCGAGAAAAGTTAAAGCTTCCCCTGCCTTTGTGTCATCAAGAAGCAACCCTTACCTCCACCACTCCGCCCCAAAAGGTCCAGGATTAACCAAGCTCACGCAGGGATCGGAGAGAAGAGGCAGGGTCACTGCAGCTGGAGCTCTGACCCGGGACCCTGACAGCTCCTCAGGAGGTTAACACTAACGAGAGATCACCATTCACCACGTGCCAAGAACTATTTTAAGGTTTCAATTCCCCAAAACAATTTTATCAGGAAAGTCCTAATATCCCCATTTTAAAGAACAGCAGCGGGAGGCATGGGGAAATTAACTCCCCAATGCCAGGAGGTAGAAGAGGGCATGGAAGGTTTAAGGAGGCGGACAGGGCGAACCGAGAGCCCCTGTAACTTCTAACCAGGCGATAAACGACCCAAGCCCGTCCCACTCCGAGACGCCAGAAGCGCCCCAAGCGCACAGAAGCACCGCCGACCTGTCCTTCGTAACTAGTGTCCACCGCGGAGTCTCCTTTTCCGCTAAGTTGGCCGCCGGGTCACCGCGGATCCCGAGCATGGACGCAGAAAGTTCTGACGGGCCGGCGAGATAGGGAACGGACGTACCACCCCAAGGCAATAGTGCAGCAACCTCGCTCTCCAGGAACGGAAGTGCCTGCGATAACACAAAGCTTCTGAACTACATTTCCCAGAACGCACCAGTCCGCTTTATTGAGCAGAAGTGCACGCGATTACTCAACGCGGCTGGACTACACTTCCCAGAATTCCAAGGGGGAAAAGCGTTTACGCATAGGCTCATCCAGTAAGAAAAAAATGTTATGACTACCGTAAGCTCCTTCACTACACTTCCCAGAGGGCCAGAGCAGAGAGATGCCCACAGCTCCTACTTCTTGGGTAGTTACGTGGATTTCTTCACTGGGAATCACTAAATCCTCCATTGAAATATTACACAGACACGACTCCCTTAAGTCGTAAGGCGCCCAATTATGACAGGAGTATTGTTGAAAAGGGAACAAGTGAGGAGATAGATACAGCCCTCGAGAGATTAACGAAGTTTGGCAGCACTGCGCCGGTTGAAGGGAGTGTGTTCGTTGGCTCGAGACCTGGCTATGGGCGTCTGAGAGAGCCCTTGACCGAGCGCCTCTGCCGCCAGGGCAGCCATGGCCCACGCTACACAGTCCTGATGACACGGACAACGAGGACGAACGGCCTCCGGTTTGGTAGTAGAGAACCACCAAAGACAGCTGGGTTTAATGCCAATCATACTGAGGAGAAGACTCGATGGGAACATCCAAAAACTGGAAAAAGAAAACGAAGAGCAGGACATTTGCCATGGATGGGAACAAGAAACTCATGAGAGTGGACAAGTGTATTTTGTCGACTATATATATAAATAAAAGAACTACCTATTTGGCCTCAAGACTGGCATTTACCGTGGAGGATAATCCTACAAAGCCAACCACTAGACAGAGATATGATGGTAGTATCACAGCCATGGAAATACTTCAGGGCTGGGATTTCACAGGCAAAGTGGTTGTAGTTACTGGAGTTGATACAGGAATACGTTTTGAAAGCGCCAAGGGTTTTGCCCTTCGTGATGCTCACGTGATGCTGACCTGTAGGAATATGACAAGAGCCAAAAAAGCCTTGTTCAAGCAATGACCCCGGACCTCGCTCTTCTATAGTGTGCATTTTGCCCAAGAATTCAAGGCCAAGAATGTGCCTCTGCACGTGTTTGTGTGTGACACAGCAGCTTTTGCTCTACCTCGGAGCCTCACAGAAGATGGCCTGGAGACCACTTACCAGGTGAATCACCTAGGGCACTTCTACCTTGTCCAGCACCCTCAGGGTGTCTCGTGCCGCTCAACCCCAGCCCAAGTCGTTGTGGTCTCCTGAGTCCCATAGGCTTACAAATATTAATGATTCCTTGGGAAAACTAGACTTTAGCCACCTCTCTTCATTTAAAAATGAGTACTAGGCTATGCTGTCTTACAACCCGTCCAAACTCTGCAACATTCTCTTATCCAATGGACTCCATTGCCTCTTCCTGCATGGAGCCACATGGAACGCAGTACATCCAGAAAACATGATGTACTCCTCTCATCATCACAAGTTGTGGGTGTACATGCTGCTGTTTACCTTGGTCAGGACTTTCACCAAGGCCATTGAACAAGGAGCTGGCACCATTGTCTACTGTACTGCTACTCCCAAACTCGATGGTCTGGGTGGGATGTATTTCAAAAATGTTGCTGCTGCCTGCCCTCCCTAGAGGCTCAGAATGAAGAGACAACCAGGGCTCTGTGGGCACTCAGTGAGGGGCTGATCTAAGAAAGACTTGGCAGCCAGTTCAGCTAAGTGGGAGCTCTGGTAAGGATCGGCACACACCCACTCTGTGTACACACGTCACTGCCATTACTGGACACCTTCCAATATATCCAGGGGCCTTTCTGTGTCCTGCCAACACAGATCTGCCAAAGGAAGTAAGAGTAGTCATAGGAGATGGGAAAATGTTAAGTACCAATGGGAACCAGGGAATTCCAGGGGTCAAGGGGCAGTCTGGAGCTGGCTTAGGCTTGGGTCCCTTTGCTTTTTTGGTGGTGGCCTGTTTGAAAGTGAATGCTCAGCTGGCATGTGGGTTCCTTGTCTCATTGTAGAAGCACAAGCGATTCTCTTTGGTTAGAGTAGTCTGGTGCTCCCTGTCACACCCAGCCACCACCACAGCCACAGCCCATCATGGCCACACTGCAACCAGGAGCTTTCTCCTGTTTAGGCAAGAAAAAGCCAGTGTTTATCCTTCTTTGCTGCATCATCCAGGACAAAATTGTTTTATTTATCCAGAGCAAATCTCACTGGACTTAGTAACTACTGGAGAGAGAACTCTGAACTTTGTTCCAGCCAGCCAAGATGGAGGTGACACTGAGAAATGGGTGGAATAGACAAAGCTAGTGGGTCACAAAGTACTGATCCAAACACTCCCTTGACAAACAGTACAAGAAATTCTTTTTAAAAATTAAATTGATTTTAGAGGGAGAGAAACATGTTTATTGTTCCACTTGTTTATGCATTTCTTAGTTGACTCTCATATATCCCCTGACTGGGCACTGAACCCACAACCTTGGCATATGAGCACAACACTCTAACCAACTGAGCTGCCTGGCGAGGGTTATACAAAAAGTTCTTTGGAGATTATATTTTGCCAAGCATTCCTTTGGTTCCTTGACAGGCGGGAAAGGGAGGAAGCATTGTATCTGTAAGAATTTACAGGATAGTTTTGGGGTGGAGAATTCCCTTTATCCTTTATTCAGTTTCAAGAAGCAACCCAATCATGGAAGTTTACAGCTTTTCAGAGCTCCTGCTTTAGCATTCTGCTTAAAATTTCTGTTATTCCCTCATCTTATGCTTAATAAAAGAAAGAGCTTGAGTATTAAAAAAATAAATAAATGGAGAATGACTGTCTATAGGACACCAGATAATTGAAAGGAGGATAATATTTAGTATAGGTGATGATATGAGGCTAAAACAGAGTTTAAGGAACGAGCAAAGCAGAATGATCGGGAGTAGAATGAGCTGATGAAGAGCAGTGAAGCTACCAGCACCTTCTGTGGACGCTGTGGCACCACTAGTTTGGTAGGAAAGACAATTGAGAGGGCCAAAATGGAAGTTTGTCCTCATGGAAAAGTGCTGTCCTCATTTTAACTTTTCATTCGTTATTGTCATCCCTATCTTGGAGGTAAAAACATCAAATTTCCGAGAAATTAAGAAATTTGCCCACTATCTCAAACCAACCATAACAGTTGAAGAGCTCAGCACTGGAGTCATTTTGACTCTCAAAGCCTATGATTTAATGCCAGAGCACTGATGACGATTCTATAGGTGAGGGAGCATGATTTAGCATTAAGAGTTTTTTTAACTTTATATTTCTAGTTAAAATATCTTTATGATGGTTAGCACTTTTAAAACACATGTTACTGGAAACTAATTAAAATTGTATAAAGCAAATTTTAAGAGAAAATTTTCTTAAATTTTTTCTAGAATCCTCCTTGAAGACAACTTTTTTTCTTCCCATAAACATACATATAACTATCAACAAAATGAAGTCTCATGTTCTGTATCCATTTTTCTAAACTCAATATAAGCTGGACAGTTTCTAGTACTTGTCAGTGAAAATCTGACCCCTTCCTAATGACTGCTGTATAATGTTGCACTGAATGGACTGAGAACTAAAAACAGAACAGCCTGTAACATCCAGAAGCTGGTGTGGCACTCACAGCTAGGCCATGTTATCGTTCTTTGGGACATAAAAGAATCACAGCATACCATCTTCGAATGAGGATTCTTGGAGACTATGGCAAAGTGAGACAAAACAAGGCCCTTTCATACTTTTGTTTAGACACAAAAACAAGGTCACTGTGCTACCCACACAATGCCAAGCACCCTTCCCACCTTGGCTAAATAAGTAACTGCTACTTCTTTACCATTTAGAGCATCTATCCTTGCTCTAATCTGCCCCCTCGAAAGTTAAATTTATTGCAATATTCAATATTAGAATTGCTCCTTTGTTCAGACACCATCCGATCTAGAGTGCTTCCTCAGGCCTCATCCCAAACCAGAGAGCAAGGATCTAATCATTGTAAAAAAGTCTAACTATTTCCCCTTTCAGTACAGCCACATTGGTACATAGCCATATGCCCCTTTGGGGAAATTCGGGGGAAAGACAGCACACATATTTGCAGTACGGCAGGTTCCACCCTCAAGAGGACCTGGTCTCTTCATCTAAGGGATTCTGGGTCTGTAAACTGGCCACATTTTATAACTGATTCAGGGGCTGGGACTCTGTTTTTGGTGATTCAAATTAGACATTATTTCATTTGACCTAGAACTTTTGTCACCTAAAAAATAAAAAAATGATTTAGTAGACTTTCCATCTATTTATTTACTAGGGATGCCAAGATCAACAGGAAAGGCCAAGAAGCCAATGCATAATGACTTGAAGCGAGAAGGAGGTAATAAATAATCTCAGTTGGCATGACTGAGTAATTGGAAAGTCCTTAAGAGCAGAATTGAAACTTCCCTGAAAGATGATGTCATTCCACCTTTCCATTTTGGCCCTCTTGACGGCTTGTCCTAGGGATTTTCACTTGCCAAGCCAGCCCCACAATCTTGGAAGGCATTTTCTTGCAATAAATCTCTGTGTTCTATCATCATGATTCTGTTTCTTTGGTTGAACCCTTACCAAAAAAGATTTTTGTTCCAGGAGTGGTTCTAGAGGAACAGAATGTTAAGGATGAGTTTTCTGAATTGTGTTTTCTGGAATTGGTTCTCTAATCATATTTAAAGGCACTAATGACTCTCCCATGGAAAATAGAGCATTGGTAGTCATTGTTATGATAAAAACACACAAAATACCACATTTGCTACTCCTGGTGAAGTAACTGCTGAAGGCAAGGTACTGGAGGACTATATTTCATTAGAACATATTGGTCAAACTGAATATAATGGGATTTTCTGGTTGCTTCTAAGTGTGCTGGAGAAAGTAGGAATGAGAAAGATGAGCTCATGGTCTCAAATTCCACCTGAACCATATGACCTTAAGTCAAAGGATTATGGATTTTAATTACCTCTACAAAACACCTTCGTAACACCTAGGTTTGTGTATAATCAAATACTGGGAACTGGAGTCTAGGCAAGTTGTCACATAAAATTGACTATCCCACCAATCTTCATCAGTAAGAAACTGGGTAAGAAAATAACTGTGCAGGCTTTAGAAACGAGGTTGCAGGTCAATTTATTGAAATGACCTTCAACACCTGTTTCAATGAGTGAAACACCAGAAAATAGTATGAATCATGTTCCTAGTCTGTAAAATTCTATGAGATTATTACTTATATGCATATACTGAAGCATGCTCACCAAAATATTAATAGTGGGAGTTCCTACTACTTTCCATCCTCTCTTTGGACTTTCCTGTACTAATATGATTTGATCTTTCAATGAAAATAATTTTTAAACTCTCTCCAAGAATTAAATTTGTATTAATATATGCACGTAACAAAATGTCAAGTCTGTAGATGAAGACAGATGTTTTGAGAATTACTTTAAAATTAATGAGTGTGTCAAACAGGAGCTATATTAAACTCAAATCTTTAAATGAATATCCCATCAATATGGTTAGGCTTTAATAACTTGGGAAGCCTCTCTACTTTTTCACACAGAGATAGGATGATGTTTTTTAACAAGCCCCATTAAATGTAGCCATATTCAAAGTTAAGATAGGGAAATCCCCAGGGTCCACCAAAAAAAAAAAAAAAAAGAAATGAAGCCTACAGTGAAAAGTGGGAAGTTGAACTCAATGGAATAGGTCCCACAAAGACTCAGGAAACCAGATACAAAGCTAGGAATTAACTATCAAATGTGACTGGGAGTCTAGCCCTCATGCACTTTGAGAGATGTGAACACAAACCAGCTAGTCCCAGGTGTTATCATTATCTTGTGATCACCTCGAGGACCCCTATCAATAGTCTTTTCAGTTTTACAATACAAGTACTTTTGATTTAATCTGTTAAGATGTTAGAAATGATTACCTTAGAGATAACTTATTCTGGTATTTGATGGCAGTTAAAAAAGAAAAAAAGGACTAAAGGCCCTAGATTTCTGATACCATGCGTGCAGGACAGCAGCAGTCCCAAGACTGTGATCCTTAGAAGGCCTGCTTGCAAGGTTGGACTTTGGCTGGTGACAGGAAACATGTATTTTGGGAGTTTCCACCATTACATAACTGTAAGAGCTGTGCACTGTGCCTAGTACACTGTGCCTAAACTGCTATGTCATTTATTCCTAACACTTTTATTGAAGTCTGGGATTTTGGTACAGGCTGACCAGATGGTGCTTACACGACCAGCCCACGATAAGCAGTGGTCTCTAAAGAGGACCTACTGCAGATATTGCACACGTGACCCAAATTCAATACTGGAGGAACTGAGTCCTATAGAATACCATGGGGAGAGGACTCTTGGAAGCTTACACCTGATTCCTTCGCAGAATTTTCCATGTGCCTTTTCCCTTGACTGATTTTGCTTCATATCCTTTCACTGTAACATGGTCCTGAGTCCAACTACATTCTGAGTCACGCAAGGAAACCAGAGAACCTGAAGGTGATCTCAGGGACTCCCGAACCACTATGCAAATTGGGATAGCATGGATCTTAGTAAGTACATAGAATTCTGTGAAGATGTAGTCCAGAAAATTAATTATGAAAATTAATTTACCTCTATTAGATAAACCTTGCTAAGTAAAGCCCTTTAACTTAATATACTTTAAATATCACCATGGTGTAAGGATTAGGAAATTGCATCTAAAACTGCTCTTTGTCCTTGGAGGCTCCACTATCATGCTGTGTTTCCTATCTATGCACACCTTTTCTTCCAATATATATATATTTTTAATCAGGGGAAAGTGTGAACACAGTCCCCCACTACTACAAATTATACAGTCAAATGTCGCACATTTGGGAAAACTGCAAGGGTTGGCACACCCAGAGTGCAATGGGTGAGCCTCACTGTGGGAAAACCACCTTCATGATCATCGTATTTCCTATGCCAGGTAAGTATCAAGAATCTTTTTCTTTTTAATCTCCACAACATGTGAATCCCCACTTTATTTCCATCTCCAGTATTGCCCACTCCCTGGCTTATGCTTAAAAGTGCATCACATGTATTAACTGCAAAGACAGTTGATCATACTCATTAATTTATCCATGTGTTCAAAATTAATTTCTGTGTATTCAAATAACCAGAAAAATTTTTGAGTACTGAATGAATCCTATCCCTTAATTTTGATCTTGTACGTCATATGATAATGTAGTACAATTATAAGGAGTCCTTACCTGTAAAGGATTCATATTACTCATTTTCCAAATTCCATTGTACATAATTTACATTTGATCAAATTGATGCTGAGAAATGAAAACACATAATTAATGAAATTATAGAATGGAAATACCACCAAATAATCCCTGCCAGAGAAGATCATTACTAAGAGTACCCCCTTCCACATATATACACACACACATACACAGATTTATGAGTTTAATTCTACTATGAAGGCCACAGTCTGATTTCACAAAGCCCATATTATGTTTCCTGTTAATACATGTCCTTGCCATCACTTTAATGGCTCCATGTTATTATGGAAATATGTAATTTAAACAAATTCCTACTGATGAACACTTGTTATTTCTATTCTAAAAATTGTATGGCATTATTGATGTGGTATTCGCTTTTCCATACTCTTAAATTCTTATACTATGATTTCCAAAACAGAGTTACACCTTATACAATGTTATATCTGATTTTCGGAAGATGTGTTTTTACCAAAAAAGCATGTAAATATTATTCCTGCACCACTATTAAATAACATTTGAAATTACCAAGTCCCAACAAGTTCTTCTGGTATTTACTTCATGGGAATGAAGGAAGAGTACAGGAAGTTGAGAAACTAAATGCCCTTCAAATTTGGCAAAGCCTCTACCAAAGAAATTTGACAAAAGAAATGCTACAATTAAAAGGCAATCATATCAAAGCCTGCATGGAAATACAGAAATTTAAAACTCAATGAATTCAAGATTAAGAAAACTTTTGTCACTAGTACTAAATCTGACACTTTTAATGGGTTACTTTGAACACTTGCCTTGATACTGTTGAAAAATTTCCATTGTGATATGTGCAGTAGCCAGTTATTACAAAATTAGAACTGTTTGCACTGTGAGAAAAATCCAAAGTGAAAAACATGAATTTATACTATAAATATCAATGGGACACCAGACAGCAGCCCAAATAAGAACCCAACCTAAAAAAATAAATAAATACAAAAAAAAGGAGAGAGAACCCAACCTCAGAACAGAGCCAGAGGGTAGGTGAGGAGCCAACTGCAAGGATACCACCAAAATAACGCTGTGGGACACAGTACCCACTGTATTTCTGCACTTCAGCATGTTTGTTTCTCTGAATTGTTTATTTTTGCAGGTTTCCTCTTTCAGGTAAGTTTTATATATTTTCTCCCTTTGATTTAACAAACATGTACTAAGTACATACACAAAAGTGCCCATCAATGTTAAGGTTGTGTAGGTTCTGCAGCAAACAAGCTCCCCGCCCTCACGCCCTTACCACACCACTTGTGTGGTTTCAGAATCACTGGGATATGTTGAGCTATGGCTGAAACATTCACTTTAATTAAGCAATTTTTTTTTCTCCCTCTGAGAATGGATGAAATTTATCCCCAGTATGGCTTCTGTAATGAATTTTAAAATATGAACTTGACCTGAAGTGCTTACCACATATCTCACACTTGTAAGGTTTCTCCCTTGTGTGAACTCTCTGGTGAGACTGTACATGTGCAAACTGACTGAAGAGCTTACCACACACATCACACTTATATGGTTTCTCTCCAGTATGGACTCTCTGATGAAGTTTAAGGTGTGAGGCCCTACTTAAGTGCTTTCCACACACCCAACATGTATATGGTTTCTCTCCCGTGTGGATGCTCTGGTGTACGTCAAGATCCAAGCTTGTCTTGTAGCCTTTCCCACACGTCTCACATTTGTACGGCTTTTCTCTGGTGTGGACCTTTTGATGAGCTTGCAGGTATGATTTCCGACCAAATCTCTTCCCACACTCTTCACATTTGAATGGTTTTTCTCCACTGTGCACTCGCTGATGGGCCAAAAGATGTGAAGCCCACCTGTAACTCTTCCCACATTCCTTACAATCATAGGGTTTCTCTCCTGTGTGGATCCTCTGATGGTAATAAAGATCTGCCTTAGAATAGAAGCTCTTCCCACACTCCTCACATTTGTATAGTTTCTGTCCCATGTGGATGCTCTTATGGATATGAAGATGTGAATTCCAACCGAAGCACTTCCCGCATTCCTCACACTTGTACGGTTTCTCCCCCGTGTGGACCACACAATGACTATTAAGTGCTGACCTACGCCGGAAGTTCTTCCCACATATATCACATTTGAATGGTTTTTCCCCAGTGTGGACTCTCTGATGGTTGTGGAGGTGGTGAGCGTGAATGAAGGCCCTCCCACATTCCTCACACTTATAAGGTTTCTCTCCCAAGTGTAATTTGCAGTGGTCACTAAGTGTTGCTCTACGGCTGAAGCCTTTCCCACATTGCTCACATTTGAATGGTTTCTCTACAGTGTGGACTTTCTGATGAGTCTGCAGACGTGAGCTATGACTGAATTCCTTACCACACTTATCACACTTGTAGCGTCTCTCTCCTAAGTGAACTCTCTGATGAATATGGAGTGCTGAGCTATGGAAGAAGCTTTTTCCACACTCACCACATGTATGAGACTTCGCTCCTGACTGTTGATGAAGGTTAAAATTGGAGCTATCAGTGAAGAATTTTTTACACTCATTTTCCTGGTAAATTTTCTGGTCTGTGTGAGTCATAGACAGTCCTGCCCCAACCTGGCTGGTTGAATCACTCTCTTTGGGGAACTGAGAACTGTTTATCATGAGGTCTTGCCTCCTAATCAGGTCATTTGCAATTTGTTGCCAGATATGCCAGCAGGAAAACTCTTCATGTGGTTCTGCTTCTGGAACAGTCTCCATCTCATACTGGATCTTGCCTCCTATAGGGAGAGAAAATGCAAAGATGTGGACAAGACTTTGTTCAGTGTCTTCAAGATTTCAAGTTTAGGAGAGACCATGACACTTCAATAAATCCAGGGACTATTCACTATGTCCTTTGGGTGAATTGTGGTCTCTGGTTTACGTCCCTACAGAAACCCAGAGGTAGTCCAGCAGGTTTTTACACACTAAGCATCAATAAAACCAATTTAGAACCAAGCCAAGTGTCCCATGTGCGATATAAGTTACTCCCTTTTTTCTCTTTGTTTCTTTTCTTTATGTGAGGTACAAGTTAGAAATCAAAGACTTCATAACAAAATATAGTAATATGATACATATTAATCCATTGATATTGCTAATGAATTTCATAATCAGTGTAAACTCTTGGATAGCAAATTATGCAGCAAATAAATTATACACACAACAGCACTGGCCATATGGCTCAGCTGGTTGGAGCATCGTCTCGTACACCAAAAGTCTGCGGGTTCAATTCCCGGTCAGGGCACCTACCTAGGTTGTGAGTTCGATCCCTGGTCAGGGTGTGTATGGGAGGCAACAAATCAATGTTTTTCTCTCATGTTAATGTTTCTCTTTCTTTCCATTCCTCTCTCTCTAAAATCAGTAAGTATATCCTCAGGTGAGGACTCTTAAAAATTATATACACAATGAAGTATGAACGAACATAAACTTTAAGGAAAAGCACAATCGATACTTTGTATATTTGGATTTATGCTACATATTCTTAGGTAGTAAAAAAAAAAATTAATCTTACCAAAAAAGGGATCTGGTCTTCGCCCTCAACATGAGAGATAAGCTCTTTGCATGTGAAATGTCATGCCTGAAGAGTACCTGATGGTCTTGGGTCACACTGGCTAATCTAACAGTATGATTTAGGAATGAAGCTGACCATACCAGAAAGACCAAAATGTCACTGTGGACAGAGCTTTCAGTTACCCAGTAGTGTGAACCAGGAGACTGAAAATAACCACAAGAACTATTCAACAGACACTGGCCATGTGATGGAGCTGCAATAATTACTCTGGACACTGAGGCTCAGGTGGGCTTCCCTGACTGGTGATACCCTGTGTATAATTTCATACCTTTATGTTGGAAGGTAACACAGAAACACATATGCTTGACTCCCAAGCAGAGAGGACAATGGAAGCTCTGCACCTGGCTCTACCATAGGCTCCCTGTTACGTGCCTTTTCTCTTACTTAATTGTAAGGCATATCCTTCTCTGCAAAGAGCAATAACCATGAGTAACAGCATTCAGTGAGTTCCATCAGGACTTCTGGGAGATACATTCAATCTGAAGGTAGTTTTGGGAACCCCCTCAAAACTTGCAGTCATTGTCAGGTGCAGAAGGAGTGTAAACTGTCCCTCTAAACTTGGTAGTTGCCTAGACACCTTAAATCTTATATACCAAAAACCTAGGGTTGTTTATATTTACACATACAAAGTATTCCTGCAAATTCTACACAATATAGGTAGTTCATCTTCTTTTTTGGTATTGCTACACACAGTAACTTAGTTAAGATATCTGATGAAAGAATGCAGTTTTGCTATGAAGCAAATCTGTATCCCACAGAAGACAACAAAGGGTGATGCTACAGACGAGAAAAATTAAAGGGTGAAAAGAACATTACATGAGGGCCCATGTAATGACTTCTGAGGCTTCTGGACTGTCTCTTTCAAAACAGTGTGGAAAAGCTTTCAATGGAGAGAAATTGGGCTTTCACGTCAGTTTTTCAGATTGAAAACTATAGCCCTTAATTATAAAATAAATTTAAAATCACGCAATAAACATTTGGAAAAAAGAATCAGAATAGAAACGATCAGAGCATCATCACCAGAGGATGCGGCCATTGCATGAACTGTCTACACACAAGTATAATATTTCCTCTGGTTACACTGAAAGATGTTTTTCTTAAGATGGCTCGTTGTATGAAAAGTCTGAAAACTTGCTTCAGAAACTTAGGAAGTCCTTAATTAAACAAATTATTCAAATGAAAAGATAGGTTCTAGGAATGGACCCTTGGAAAAGTACTACTAGGTGAATGTGTACCTCTTAACAGGTACTGTACTTTAAGGTTCAACTTAATAAATTGTGACTTTAAAAGAGTTTGGAGGGGGCACAGAAGTTGCTCTGAGGATGCAACAATTTTGAGTAGGCAGTTTCTTGATACTTTCCAGGTTATGCTGTCCACCAGTTGAATATGAAGCAATATGTCTCTATAAAAATAAAGGGAAATCATGTGGTATCATTATTCCACAGCATTTGTTTAATGGCTAAATTTGTAGAAAATAAAGCTGCAGAAATATACACCATATTTTTGGCCAAAAGTGATCAGGAACAGACAACATCCAGACGTGAGACCACTGTTACTTTCAGACTCATTCTTCCCCTTCTAGCACATGGAGGAGAAAGCTGACAGTGAAGTGAATGTCAACTCTGTAAGAACCAAACAGTTGCACATGGGCAAGCCATGCACAGGAAAGGAGGCCTGCAAGCTGGTCACCGTCTCAAAGCTCCAGATAGAGTTTTTTCCATTTGTGGGGAACTGTCTAAGAAAAAACACCAGAATCCTCATTAAAGAAAGTATTACTCCCTTGAAATGAACATGCCTCCTATGGAAGGCTCCAGGAAAGTCCCCAGGAAAGCCACCACGAAAGTCCCCAGGAAAGCAACCAGGAAAGTCCCCAGGAAAGCATAATCCTCACGATGGTCACGACCACAATGCTCAGGTTTCCCTGGGACAGGGGCCAAGTGCACACACACAAACACACAATCATGTTAAATCAAAGTAAGTAGAAACTGGATGAGCAGTCATCCAGAGACAAGAAGTGTTCTCAATATTTTTAATTTGCTCTGTTGTATGTATCGCTTATTAGCTGTCTCCACGAGACATGGAGTGACTTAGAGTGAAAAGGAAATACGAGGGCCTATGCAATAGTTTCTTATGTGGGTTCTGGACTGTTTGAAAACAGTGTGGGAAATCTTTGGTCTTTCACATCAGTTTTTCAAATTGGAAACCACAGGTCTTCAGTGAGAAATGAAATAAAATTTAAAAGCTTGTAATAGATATTTAAGAAAACAAACAGAATAGAAACTATCAAAATGTCACCATTGGCCCTGGCCAATGTGGTTCAGTTGGTTGGAATGTCAGCCCATAAACCAAAAGGTTTCAGGCTCGATTCCAATCAGCACGTGCCTAAGGCTGTGGGTTCAATCCCCAGTCAGGGTGTGTACAAGAAACAACCCATAGATGTTTCTCTTTGTCTTTCTCTCTTCCTCTCTTCCCCTCCTCTAAAATCAAAAAGCATGTCCTTTGGTGATGATAAAAAAAACAATGACAACAACAAAAAAACAAACCACCATAACCAGGAAAGACAGTAAGGACAATAAGGCCCGCCTATCCAATAACTCATTCATTAAGTCGATGAATATTTACAGATATCTGCCATGTCCCAGCACTATTCTAGGCACTGAGTATACAGCAATAAACAAAACAATTAAAATTCTCCTGCAGATTATATTCCACTGGGGAGAGAGAAGTGATAGTTAAACAAAAATATATGAGACACAATATCTGGCAAGATAGGACTGTATTTTAAAGAGGGTGGTCAAAAGGTCTGTGTCATGATTCTGAAACTAAGCAGGCAATGAAGGAAGAAGGAAAGCGCCAGGTGGATTTTAGGTGACGGCATATTCTAGGCAGAAAGAAGTAAAGGACCCTGGAGGGAAAGCTTCTGTAGGATACTTCATAATGGTTCCTGAGACATGTCCACATCCAGTCTCCAGAACCGATGAACATGTTATTATACAGCAAAAACTGGGCTGCAGGTGCAATTACGGTTGCTAATCAGCTGACCATTAAAATGGGAAGAGCATCTGGGATTATCTGAGAGGGACCAAGATAACCAGAAGCGTCCAGGAAGGTGGAAGACAAGAGTTGGAAGAGTGGCAGAAGAGTAGAGAAGAATGGTCAGAAATGCAACACTGATGGCTTTGAAGGTGGAGGAAGAACAAAAGCCAAGGAATAGGGCAGGCCCTGGATACCGGTAACCCAAGGGACAGGCTTTCCCCCTGGAGCTGCTCATGTCCTAGATATGGTCTTCATGTAGCAGCTGAAGTGATTCTTTGGAAATGTAGGTCACACTGCCATTTCTCTGTTCAAAACCATTGGCACCTACAGGCACCTTGATTTTAGCTCAGTGAAATGTTAGACTTCACACCTAAAGAGCTAAAATATAATCAAATTTTGTTGTTAGCTCTGCTATCTTTATAGTAATTGATTACAGCAGTAATAGGCAACAAACAGTATCCTTAGCAGGTCTGAGAAATAACATGGAGGACAATGTGGGTGGGACAAATGGAGCAAGAGGGAAGGGACAGCAGATGTGTTCAGAGAGGGAGTGGGGACACAGCACAGACCACAGGGGACTCGAGACTCCAAGAGCCACTTTAACTGGTTAAAAAAAAAAGCCATGAAAGATTTTGAACAGAAAAATGGCAATGTGACTTACATTTCCAAAAGATTATTTTGGTTGCTATGTGAGGAACAGATCCAGGCTGGGAAGAGTGAGCACAGGGCTAACGATCGTAACACCTTTCAGTTCACAGGCTGGCACTCAGTCCACTTTGCTACACCAGCCAGGGTTACATGGATCAGTTGCCTCTCGCACTCCCCCAACCAGGGACCTGGCCCACAACCCAGGCATGTGCCCTCACAGGGAATCAAACTGGCGACCTTTTGGTTCTCAGGCCAGCACTCAATCCACTGAGCTATACACCATAGGGCTGGGTTGCCATCTTCGTCATCCAAAGCTCTTCTCCCCTTACTAAGTGGACGATATCTTGTTTGAATAGTCGATACCTTGTGAACATGCAAAGTCACATCCTTAAAACCAAAACATTCTAGGCAAATTGTGCTGGAAAATTACGTCCCACTGCATATTCTTCTATTAATCAGAAGCAGCGCTTTTCCAAAAATTTTTTTCATAACCAATTTGAAGAAATGTCATTTGTCAAAACCCATACACATACGTAGAATGGGTTAGGAAGTTCTTCCTCCTTGAACTTTTTGGAAGTGTGTGAGAAGGACTGACGTTATCTAACTTATTTCCTTAAAAATTAAAAGTGGGACTCAATAGGTTTTATAAGTCATGATAGGGTCAGAAACTGGTAAGGTAGAGCAGTCTACTATGCACTTAAAAGTTCCTTAATGGAACACAAACTTGTCTGTTGATAAAAAACAAAATAATTCCCTCTCTGTGTCCCCCACATAATAGGGTGGGGAAAAAGTGGGTTTACAGCTGTGAATTCCCAAAACACAGCTTATTCTTGTATTATTATTCATTAATTATTGTATTATTTTCCATACAAACAATGGTAAACCTTCTTTTGCCACACCCTGTATTAGAAAAGTCAGACCCCCAAACTCAGGGAACCATTTCAAAGACCCCAAAGCCTGGAACACCCAAGGATACAAAGCCACTCATGGCAGCTGACACTCAGTTAGAGAGGGCGCCTGTCCTCACCCACTGAGATCAGGTTCCGCAAGTTCTCCAGCATCACGTCTCGGTACAGCATCCTCTGGGACGGGTTTAGCAGCTCCAGCTCCTCCACAGTGAAGACCACAGCCACATCCTTGAATGTCACGGCCTCCTACGACACCAAACACAGGCCTCAATCTCGCAACCAGCCTCCGCTGCAATGGGCACAGCACCGAGCAGATGTTATCTTCTTATCGGTCCTTTCAAACAGAATGGCTAATATTCCTTGACCTTTGCTTGACTTCCTGTGGGAACCTATGCAGGGTTCTCATATTTTACCTATTTCAATGGAAGATGAAATCAAGACCCTCCTTATCTAGCAGCTCTGAGGAATAACTGCAGAGACAGAACTAAGTGCCTGGCCTATCCAGCAAGACTGGACTTTAAAAAAAAAATTGTTTTTGGAGAGAGGGGAAGGAAGGAAGAGAGGGAGAGAAACATCGACTGGTTGCCTTCCCCAAATGCCCCGACGTAGGATGGGGCACAGAGCCTGCAACTCAGGCATGTGCCCTGACTAGGAATCGAACTGGCAACCTTTCGGTCTCTGGGAGCCGCTTCAGCCAGGGCCAAGACTGGGCTTTTTTAAAAAAAAGATTTTATTTTTTTATTTTTAGAGAGAGGGGAAGGGAGGGAGACAGAGAGGGAGAGAAACACTGACCAGCTGTCTCTCACACATGTCCCGACTGGGGACCAAACCCACAACCAGGCAAGCGCCCTGACTGAGTTGGTGACCTTTCGCTTGGTGGAGCAATGACCAGCCGACTGAGCCATACCAATCTGCACAAGGCCGGACCTTTAAACAAAGGTTATACCTTAGTTTATAACTAGAGGCACCAAGATGTCCTTCAGGTAGCAAATGGATAAATTGTGGTACATCCAGACCACAGTATAATTTAGTACAAAAAAGAAATCAGCTATCAAGCTATAAAAAGACTTGGAGATAACTTTAACACTTATTACTAAGGAAAAGAGGCCAGTCTGAAAAGCTACATACATATAAGTCTTGCTATATGACATTCCAGGAAAGGGTAAAATTATGGAGACTGCAAAAAGATCAGTGTTTGCCAGGGGTTGCGGGAAGGGAAGAATAAAGAGGTGGGGCACAGTGGGTTTTTAGAACAGTGAACCTACAGTGTATGACAGTATAATGGCAGGGACACGTCATTATAGATTTGTTTAAACCTGCAGAATGTACACAAAGAGTGAACCTTAATGAAAAGTACGGACTCCGGGTGACAACCTGTCAGTGCAGGTTCATCGATTCAAACAGCAGTACCTATCTGGTGTGAGGGAGTGTTAAGAATGGGGGAGGCCCTGACTGGTGTGGCTCAGTGGGTTGAGCTTTGTCCCACAAAAAGAAAGGTTGCTGGTTCAATTCCTGGTCAGGCATATGCCTGGGTTGCAGGTTTGGTCCCCGGTCACGGTGTGTACAAGACACAACTGATGGGTGTTTCTCTCTCACATCGATGTTTCTTGCCCTCTCTTTCTCCCTCCCTTCCCCTCTCTCTAAAAATAAATAAAATCTTTTTAAAAGTGTCTTAAAAAAAAAAAAGGACTGGAGGAGGCTGTGCATGTGTGAGGGCGGGGGGATACGGGAAATCTGTGTACTTTCTGTGGGATTTTACTTTAAATGCAAAACTGCCCTAAAAAAAATAAACTCTATTATTTAAAAAACCACACAAACATAAAGTTATATATTACTTTAAAAAATAATTAATATATGAAGGCATGAAAAAAGATCAGTAAGTAAAAGACATGTAAGGTATGACTCAGACATAGGAAAGACAGAATCTGGCCCTTCCTATTTGAAAATCTCCAACGATATTCATGCAAAGTAGCAGTTAAGAGTCTATAGTGCTGTGCTGTACTTGAATATTCTATTTATAAATTTCCAATGGAGCATGTATAGAACGCACCTTTTCAATATTGAGCTCCTAGTACACTGAGGACAAAAAATAGGCATGTTATCTGGAGAACTGATTTTTTGGAGAAGGTTGTAGGTAGGAAAAGTGTCATTGCAATGTTGCTCAAAACAAAACTCCCAAACCACCTTAATGTCTATGAGGGATAAGTAATTAAAAATAAAAACAGCATTTCATTTTAATAGAAATATTATGTAACCATAAATAATAAATGCTATAATATTAAATGAAAATCGACTACTTAATATTAGATGTAATCATGAGTATTAATAAAGCTGTGGATACACACGAGGAAGAGAGTATGAGAAAATAATAGGTAATGTGCCAGCAGTGATGTAATAACGTTGGAGAACTGGTCATTTCTATTAATTTGTCCACATTTGTTTTTGAAATAAAATGAATAATGACAAAATAAAACAAACTGTAAAAACAAGTACGAAGTAAACAGGTCTTTAAATGCCTGGTGTTCTCCTTGAGTCATTTCAAAAAAGAAAAAAACACGTGACCTTCTGAGTAGTGAGATGGAGTTTTAACAATAAGAAAGGTGAGCCATATGTACCTTAAATGTGGTCATTTTTTTCCTATTACTTCTGCAAAGATACAGATTCCTGAGATATGGAGAGTCCTGGTAGGCAGAACTGTGCCTGGTAGTGTCTGGAAAGACAGAAAAGGGACATGAAAAGGTGACCAAGAATGTTGCTCGCCTCCATGAATGCTCACTGTGAATTAGCCAAGCAGCCCCTTTCTTGAGACGGTTGCTGCTGTACACAGTTCGACAAGATCACAGAAGGGCACGCGACTCCGGCACAGTGCATACTGGTACCGTCTCCAACGTTGTCTTGTGGCTCCCAAGGTAGAAAATTGAATTCAGATATGATACAAATTGAATCATCTCTGGGACCATACCTGGGCTCAAATTCTAGTTCGGCCTCTCACATAGCTGGGTTGTCTTGGGTAAATTAATAGTATCTCTTTTCCTCAGCTGTGTCATCTCTACACCTGAGGAAACACTACTTCCAACTTAACTGAACTGTTCTTAGCTGGACAACTCTTTGGATACTACCAGGGTTTCTTATTTTTATAACTATATTAAAAGAAGATGACACTCTGTAATACGAAATTGGTCTTACAATGTGATCATTACCAAAAGACATTATATGATACCTGGACTTCTGACATGGCTGTTCTGTTCTGTGAAGGTCGCTCATAATTTCTGCAAAATCTGTTGACACTGCCTCACTGTCATCCCTAATAACATGTTAACTTAGCAATGATTTTTAAATTACCACAGACAAATATTTCTTGGAAAAAAAACAAAACAAAACCTAATTTCTAGTGTCTATTAAGAAACACAAGATTCTGAAAAAGATTTTTGGAAAACAGTTTTGGCAGTTTCTCAAAAAGTTAAACCTAAAGCTAGCACTCGACCAAGCAATTCCACTCCTAGGTATCCAACCAAGAGAAAACCTATCTCCACACAAAAATTTATACACAAGTGTTCATAACACTGTTATTCATAAGAGCCCCCAACAGGAAACAACTAAAATGTCCACCTGTAGGTGAATGGACAGGGAAAATGTGGTTATGTCCACAATGAAATATTCATGGGCAATAAA
This sequence comes from Mormoops blainvillei, assembly GCA_004026545.1. Classification (NCBI taxonomy): domain Eukaryota; kingdom Metazoa; phylum Chordata; class Mammalia; order Chiroptera; family Mormoopidae; genus Mormoops; species Mormoops blainvillei. The sequence goes on from PVJD01008980.1 coordinate 63,327, forward strand.
AAGGAATGAATTTATGACATATATTACCACACAGATGTTGAAACATTGGAAGTGAAAGAAGTCAGTCACAAAAGACCACATATTATATGATACCATTTAAAAGAAAGGTTCACAATAGATAGGAAGTAAACTAGTGGTCGTCTGGGGTGTGAAGTCAGGGGTTAACTATAAATGGGATTAAACAATCTTATTGTAGGAATGAAAATGTTCTAAAACTGAATTACGGTAATAGTTGCACTACTCAATAATGTTACAAAAATCATTGTATTGTACACATGCAAAGGCAAAATCTTTATATGTAAAATATATGTCAATTGAATTGTTTTTACGAATTATTTGATAAGCTACATCTCATTTACGTTAACAAGACTTGATTCTGAGTCCATATGGATACAGAATTTATAACTGAATTGAATAAACAAATGGAAAAAAACTAGGAAGCTCATCTTTACTAATAAAAATGTCTCTCGAAAGGAAAGTGCTTACAGAAAGAAAACCAGTAACTTCAGTGGAGTAAGTGGACAGTCATCTCCTTCTCCAAGTGAACAAAGCTGACGTCAGCAATATAAAACCAAAAAACTTCCTTCGGCTCCTGTTACGTTGGCTCATCAACTGTAGAGTCTCTGCCACCGACGAATCAGATTGTGAAACATATGAGGTAAAATTCAAACGATGAACTTCCTCCAAATTAACTTGTATACACCTCTCAAAAACACCATGAAGAAAACGATGGAGGGTGAGGAATCCTTCCGGATTAAAGGAAACAACAGAAACTGAGCAGCAAAAAGCAATTCATAATATTGGCCTTAACGGAGGGGAAAATAGTTTTAAGGATCTTAAATGAAAAACAGAACAAATTTAAATATGAACTGTGGATTAGATAACAGGATATTAACAATATAATTAATTTTCTGATTTTGATCATGATACTGTACTTACGGAAGAGAATGTCCTTGCTTGTAGAATATACACACAAGTATTTAAGGGCAGGGAGGACTCATGTCTACAGCACAATTCAAATTTTTCAGGGGGAATAAAGAGAGACATGATAAAAGTGTGGAAAAATGGCAACGGCAGCTGCTGATAGCTGGCAACAGCCCCGCCTTGGTGTTCTCAACTAACAGATAATTTCTAGAATACCAACAGTGTGCAGGTTGTTAGTAACAATGGGACAACAAGAAATGCAGTCCTTTCTGAGAAGTAAAGGCTGGGGCAGAAAAGGAATCTCTGAAATACTAGATTATGTCACTGTTAAAAAAAAATTCAAGTAAGTAAATTTTAACCATCTTATTGGCTTTGTTCATTGATTCACGAATTGGGCAGCATCCAATCTAGCAAACAGAAGGGAGCTCCCAGGAGCTGTAGAAAATGAAAGGCTTTTTAAATATGCAGAATGGAGCAAGAGTAAGGGAGATATATAGAAAATAAAGCAGCTTGGTTATTGCAAAGTCACATTCCTTTAGGGGATGGCATGGGTCCATCAGGCAGATGACCTAATTAATGCCAAACTGGAGATTCCAGATCGACTAGTTTAAGATTCCATGTCTGGGAGAGCTGAAACTATCATTAAGTCTCAGTTTGGTGACAGGGGGACTAAGCGTTAAATAACTCCACTTGGGGCCTTGTCTTGTTTTAACATCCCTGTCCAGGAGAAATCACAGTGACATCGTCATGCCTTCCCCACTTCCTCCTCCTTTTCAGCCGCAAATGGCTAGGAAATCCAGCTTCCTTACAGAGATCAAAGGGAGGTGCCCGGGGCAGTGCCGCTGGCGCTCTAAATCCGTCAGAATTCATGGCATTCGGGGAGCTGAGCACTTCCCAAACTAAACAGTACTAATAACAAGAAGCCACCATTCCTACCAGGTAAGAACCGCCTGAAGACTTTTATTCATATTGACTGGTTTAAGTCTCAAATCTCTATATCAGGAAGGCAGTAACGCCTTCTTAGTTTTACACAAAAGCATCAGAGACAGAAATTTAGGTAATTCGTCCGTGTTTCACCGCGGGAAACCGCAGGCGGAACGGAACGTGCGCGGCCTGAGGAGGCGGAAAGCGCCGGAGATGCACGACCCACCCGACCCCAAAGCGGAGAGGCTCCGCCGAGAGGAACGCCGGCCGCCCAAGCCCCGAAAGCACCGCTTTCGGATTCAACCTCTTGCTTCTAAATCAATGGCTGGGTCGTACCAGGACCCAGGGAAGTTCAGAAAGTTGGCCAGACACGGAGCCGACTTACCGCAGCGAAGGGAATGCACGCGGTAACCTGGGCACCCGGAGCGAAAGTGCTAGGCTGGGAAATACACTTCCCAGAATTCCCCTGCCCCGGCTGCCTATGCGGAAGCGTCCGAGTCTCGACCGCCTGTGCGGACTACATTTCCCAGAAACCCAGAGGCGAGCGCCGGCCGTATTCTCACCCCCCTCAGGCGAAAGTGCTCAACCCTCCTGCGAGATACGCCGCAATGCCCACAAAACGCGTGGGAACGAAGCTCACGCTGTCGACCTCAGGGCGGTAATGCGCGTAACTACTCGGAGGGCCGGTGTTACCCTCCCCTGAATCCACGAGCGGAAACTTTTCCCATAGGCATTACTCCCTGAAGTCTAAATGTCTTTAGTTACTGCGGCATTGTTGGCGGAGTGGACGATGAGACACGAGATTAAAAATTAATCTCAACTGGGAAAAGTTCAATTTAGGGTCAGTAGGACGATGAAAGAGGGAGGGTAACGTTTAGTATAATCTTAATTGCATGAGAATTAAAGCTGGGGGCTTGAAGAATAAGAGAGGTAGGATGGTTTTGGAGAGGCAATGATGTACAAAGAAGAGTATTCATCTCTTCTCTTGCCATAGTGGTACCAGTGGTTTGGTAGGGTATAATACTACAATCAAGAATCATAAGTAAAGTTACTAAACACTATTAGTCAAAATGAAAGTTCAGATTAATATGAGATATTACTACCTGCTCACAAGAAAAACTACAAGACAAAATGCCAACACTGTCATACTGCTCTTTGTACCGTAAGTAAGTTGGTACAGCCACTTTGGAATATTTTTGAAGGTATCTGCTAAAACTACAAATACTCATATGTCATAACCTTTCGGTTGAACCCATACCCACATTTTTCAGATTAACATCATACATTCAGCTAAAGATGTTTTCCAGTACGCTCATATCAGCACTATTTTTAAGAGCCAAGCATAGGCCTTCCCAATGATCATCTATAGTAGAATGGATTATTGGTAAATTTACATATTGTAAAAATATCCACCAATGAGAGTGAATAAAATTCATGTTTGTAAAATTCAAATTCACCTACATTTGAATTTCATAAAGTGTTGAGGAAATGAAGTTTCACTCAAAACAGTAAATACTGTATAATTTCATTCTGTAAAACACAAAAATTGACTCAGCAAGCCTATCATGTTACAAGTTAGTGACTGCCATATTAAAAGGGTTGTGACTAGAATGAGGCATCAGAGGTGCTTCTAGGGTATTGGATTTTTCCTGTTCCAAGAAATGAATACTAAGAATTTAATGACCAAGAACATTAAGTGAAAGGCAGAAGCCAGGGGAAGCTGTAAGTGCAATCTGACCAAGATGCACATGGGGCCCAGACTAAAGGACAGTGGGTAGAAAGATTTGGTGGAATGAGCATTTAGCCTTTTAAGCTATGATACATTCACTAAAACCATCAAGGGGTTCTTGCAAAGTCATTTCAAAGAGAAATTCTGGTCTCCCCAAATTCTGGCCTTCTTAGAATTCCTATCGCATTAGTTGGAATCGCACTAGAATCGTGGCCTCTGAGCAATGCAGTTTTAGAGCAGAGCAGCAGGGGCTTTGCTCAGTTGTGCTGCTAAGGTGGTCAATGATGTGTGCTGTGAAAGAATTCACAAAGAGAACAAGTGTAGA